>CM023453.1:57939742-58144136 GCA_013339765.2 Haemaphysalis longicornis
GTTCATCTCAGAACGTGACGTTAGGCATACTATATACCTCGCGATGACGCATGCCTGCGTCACCTCCTGCCTCTGCTGCACATGCAACCGTTAGCAGAGGGGGCTTAACGGAGCTGTCATCAAGCTTCGCAGGGAAGCATTTTAATTTTTCGAATTTTTCTCACTCGAATTAACCTCGGAAAAATTTAGTTTGAACCTACAGTATTTTGTATGTTACATCTAAGTCATTAATATTCGGCCTTAAAACTTGTGAAATTATGTTTGCAGTTAATGCAATGCTGCCAGGTATAAACAATTTTGCGAGGAGAAAATAGCGACGATGCGGTTTCAACAACGATGGTACCTGCAAGGCTACACGCGAATTTCGATCGTGAACCCTTGCATGATATAGTGTGCGCACACCCTATGTGACTTAAACGCGTGTTTATACACTCGCGTGACCACTCAGTAATACGCCATGAAGGACGGGCGAGAAATTAAGCATACTCTGCTGGGCTCGGACTTTGCCGATATCCAGTCAGCCCCATCTGCGTGTTTGCCCAATCGACTGGCAGGTACGGAGCGTGCCTCGGAAATGAAGGGGTTCCATCTACCCTTAATTTTCACGGTAAGGGGACCCGACTGCGAAATGCGCATCTATAAACCTAGAGGGAATAGCAGGTCACTATGCGAGATTTTCATTGTTACGGCACGCTCGGGGATCAGAATAGTTTGCATATAATCGGCAAGATAGAGGACAGTTAACAATTTAAGGGTGTTCCCGACGAATAGGTACAGGTGCACCTCTATGGATTTTGAATTCCTGCTTTAACTGTTATTTTCTTTTTGAAGCACCGTCAAGAGGAATCGATGCCTGGTATAGTCCCCGTAAATCGATTCTTCCGATGGTAATCCCAGGGAACACGATTCCATGCGTGCATATGGAGAGCATTCACTAGTTTCTTTTTCCCCGCCGCTCACACTGGCTGCTCAGAAATATCTACGGCTGAAGTTATACAATTGCTGTGAAAGTTAAAAAGCATACACTTTTTATAGGCACCGAGAACTTGCAACTAACGTCCGTCGTTCCAATGAACAGTATGTGTAACATTAGGTCTCCCCTCCGACCATGTCTGTTACAGGTTGCTTTTCTCAGTTTTCACGGGCTGTCAGATGCTGAAATGGAGCTCCTGGAAACCAAACACTACAGACCAGGAGGGAGAGTCACTGTGTGCAATAGATTCATTGCGTACTCGTTTTGTTTGAGCGTTAACAGTTAGGCAAAGAATGTTTTAAGCACACAGTGTGCGTTAATCATCGTTGGTTTATGTCTACCGGTGTGGCGAAACGAAACGAATGGCGCGAATTTGGTTACTTCGTTGAAAATGTGGTCGAAAAACGTCCCTCTTCTGCCGCACCTGCCGCGTAAGTTTTTCTCCTGTCTCTCCTCCAACCCTCCTGTTTTTCTACTCGCACCATTTATGCAATCGAAGTTTTTAACAGCGCCGTTGTTTAAGCTTGAGTCCCATCCGTGCCTGGCATCGCTCAAAACTTGCGCAGCAAGCTGCCCTCTTCCAGGAATAAACCTCCGTATATACCACTGGGGCTTTCCTATCTGTGTGGCCCAGGGGTTTAAGTAGAATTGCAAAATTTACAAGTGACTTGGTGCGCTGCCCTGCGAAGTCAGGACCAGTTTTCGCTCTTGTCTGGTGGGAAAAAAGAGACGCGCTTTGAAAGGGCACAAATTCAGCTTACATCAAGACGATAAATGAAGCTCCAAGCGAATCACAGACGTCAACCGCTTTTTGGATCCTCCCCGTAGGAAGACACACCTCAATTTCGAAACATGTCATTTCCGGTTCCGGGTAACTATTGAGGACTTTTGCAATCTGACTTTATCTTTAGTTCGGCAAGGCGTTGCATTCTTTCCTGTCTGATATTGATAGCAGTATAAATAATGTTAGTATATACAGTGGAAACGCGATTTTACGAAGCCCAATTTAACGAATTTCCCGATTTACCGAACAAATTCGGATTGCCCCCCGCAGTTGCCCACATGCTTAATGCTTTTACGAACTAGAAATAACGAAACAAACTTCACCCCCAAACCAGATTTAACGAAACAATCCAGAAAGAAACATGTATAGAAAAGACGTTTTTTCCATATTTATGGCATCTATAATGTTAGAAAGTGTGCTGTAAGCGTAGGCAGCGGTAGCACACTGCCTCCACACTACTAAAGAAGCTTCCACACGTCTACTTCAGAGGCTGCGTCGGGTTGCATAAGCCCGCAACATAAGAAGGAAATGGCATCGCGCAGTTGGGAAGAGCTCAGAGTGGCGAAGTGGCCACAGATCAGAACTTCCATGACTTTGTGAACGCCGACGCAGACGCGGACACTGACCCAACAGAAGTTCTCGACGACGAGGAGATAGTGCAGCTTGTTTCTGGCGCACAAAAGGAGTCTGAAGATGCAATCGATTCGGACACTGTCGAAGCTCCCGTGCCCACACCAAGCCAGGTGATAAACCCTGTCGACCTTCTGACGCCGCTTGCTGGGGCACAGGAGGGTGCTATGACGCTTTCCTTTAACTGGCCAGCTACAAGAAGTGTGTGCTCCCCGCTGTGCACGAAGCGCGCCGACGAAAATGACCAGCTTTTTCACTTGTCAATAAATTTGTCATTCTCTCAGACGAAATTGTGGTTCTCCCGATTTTAGGAAGTTCCTTATTTAACGAAATATTTCGCGGGTCCGGGTGACTTGGTTAAATCGAGGTTCAACTGTACTATCTCGTGTGTTCATGCTTTACGGAGGAAGTACCTTGGGGGCTCGGGCTGTCAGCGTCTCCTGTCGCCGTCTCCTGTAGTCACTGTACTAAAACACTGGGGCACTCGTTTTCCAATGGTTCGCGCTAGAGCGATTCATTTCCATGGTCCAAAACGCGTACTAAACGAACACACCAGGACACGTTATCAAACACCCAGCGCTAGAATGCTTGGTGCTCCAAAGACGCGAGACTTTTACAGCAAAGCTCGTTACAGCTCGACCACCAAACGGTTTCATCTCCGTGGGCAAAATCACAGCCATACTAGTCTCTCATTTAATCTCTAAATCCAGGTTCCACTTAAGCGAGGGAGTCATCGCCTCAGTAAGCACGGGCGATTGCTCCTTCTACCGGAGCTTTCCGGCGCCCAATCAGGGTGCAACGTGTGGAAAGAGAGATAATCGTTTGAATACACCTATACACTGCATTCTTTGACCCTACCCAGGTTTGATGTTAGTGGTGATGACCTTGGATTTTTGGTTATTGTAAGGCAAGAATTATGATGGGATATGACTGAAACCTTGCATTGCACTTGAATTTTGTCGTGTTATAAATATTGTGTTGTTGACAAGTCAAGGTGTTGAATCTTTGCATCTCTACTGCCAGTGGTTGATGGGTACTAAAGCCCATACCCTTCTTCTCACTGGTTAACGGCAGATAACTCGTTCTAGTGCTAACACAGTCCAGCCGAGGGCATCTACTGCACTACTTTACCACACCGTACCTGGGAGTGTTGTCGGGGAGGGTTCTTCTTCTTCTGAGACAGCCTTTCTTTCGATGCCGACCGCGATTCATCTGAAAAGGAAGGGCGTCCTTGTGACCTCGGTTGAAAGCTGGCTCGAAACAGTACGCTTGCTAGCATGATGAAACAGGAAAGCATCAACCGTTTCGTCATAACACGGAGCGTGAAATATTATAAATTGACCTACTTTGGGTTTTTGTCTCCAGGAAGGCGCTTGTGGAGGTCGCGGAACCCTTCATCCGGAGTGTGTCGCCTGCCAGTAAGAACGAAAACTATCGATTAAGGACAGTAATTCTCCAATCGCTAGCTTATATTGATGTTTGCTAATAAATTAAAAGATGTAAAGTGACACCTGAGAAAAGATCGCGAGGAAAGAAAGAAGAGGCACACACAACACCGAACGACTAGCAACTACTGGTACAGCGGTGTTGTGTTGGAGCCTGCACTATCTCGTCCTGCGTTGTATTCGCTGGTTTTACCTTGTGCACACCATGAACCAAATATCCCAGCAATGAAAGATATTGAAAGACGTATTTTGTTTTCAAGGGAGGATCAATGCTATGTGTGATGGTGACCTTTCTGTGTGACCGTGACCGTGACCCGGGCCACTGAAGAGACCTTTCTTCAGTGGCCCGGGCGGCGGTGCGCCCGTTCTACATGAAGACTGGGCCGCTGTTTAATTCCTAATATTCGGTATACATAGGAGATGCCACGCAAACGTCCACCATTTTATCTACCTCTTTCCAGAGAGAGAGAGAGAGGGGGAGAGGAGAAGAGAATTTTAAATAGACACGTCTCCAGTGGCTGTCTATGGCGATTTTATCAAAGACTGTGTCTAGAGTGCCGTCCGACGGTACGGCAAGCATTCAACTAATCGGGCGCAAACCAGTGGTTTCCGGAATAAAACATGCTGCGTGTGGCACTACATCGCCCTCCCAAATGTACCATAAAGTAACCCAAGTTAACCTAACATAACATAACGAACTGAAATCAATCATTTAGAATACGAAAAATTACCCAAACCCGGAAAATTCTAACAATCTAAAACTGAGAAAAGAATACAGAAGGCAAGGGGCTAGCTCAAGCCGCCGTCATTTGCATTAAAAGGATAGTCGGAACTTCTACACCACAGCGACAGACGCTTTGTGCTGTGCCAGCCTAGTCTTAAATAGTCGAATGTCGCCGGACAGAACTCTAGCCATGGATGCAGCGCGGAGCTAGATCGCCGTCGGGCAGCCCTAAAAATTCTGTGTTTATCAAAATAAAAAAACCCTAGGGTTTTGTCGTTGTGAGCTTGCTCCTTGTAAGCCGACCTGTTGAAGCCGCCTTAACGTCGGCCTCACTTCTAAACGTAAGTGTATTGCCACCCACCAAGACGTTTTTCAGAGAAAATGTATGCCTTCTAATCTCAAAATTTGAAGGCCGGAACTGCCTTTCCCACGCTGCGTTTTCCCACGCGAACGCCGTGATTTCCCGCATGTTAGACCTAGATAGGTTCGCAGTAAAAGCAACGGTACCTTACCCATCGCTAGAGTAGTCGGGCCGTCGTCAGGGTTAACCGTGGACCGTCGCGGGAACGAGACTGTAACGGGATGCGTCGGTATTCCTTTTCTTCTTCTTCTGCTTGGGCGTCTTTTTCGGATCTCTGCTGGGGCAAGGTTCCTTTTTCATATGGGCACAGACCCGCGACTCTATGTACGTGCCTAGAGCCACCTACTGGCTACTTTCGAACACTCCCACTGTTTAAAGCTACAGCTCAACGAATCCCGCAGTTCGGGCGAAATCTCCTTCGTACTGCTCTCGGACGTCGCGGCCGTGGACGTGATGGAGGGTCTTTTGTAGGTCTCGGGATGTAGGAAAAAGTAGTAGTTGGTTGGCTGGTCATCAGACCAGGGTACATAACCGGGTGGAAGATTGGGCAAGAAGCCGTCTACCAAATTAGGCTCACTGCATGCGGCCTCGTCTTCTTTTTTACTTTAACTACGTGTCACCAAGCACCAGTTGTTCGATGGTGTACCTGACGGGCTTTGAACTCTGGTCTTGGTAGCCTAGGGATCTCAGTAGCGTAGTATCTCAGTAGCCTAGGAATAAAATCGGGAACACTGATGACAACAGCCTCAATTTCAGCCCCAGCAATGCCAAAATTTTTAGGACGCGTGATTTGTTTTTGCTGTACAGCGTTCTATTGGCTCACTCTCCGCATTGTATTCGTCATAAGGTCGGTTTGGTATCTTTTAAGTCGCCTTAGGAGCGGGGCTGGCCCATTAACATGTTTCATTACGCTCCACCCCCCACCTGAGGCTTCTTGACTAATTCTCCCTGGCACTCGCGACCATGCAACTGCGCTGGCCAATTCCTTTCTTGAACAGCGCATGGACAACAGAATAATGACAATGAAGAAAAGAGAGGAAAAGTGAAAGAGAGTAAAAGTTTATTGAAAAGGAGATGAGGCCGGCCTGAGAAACTGATCTTGGCCCTACTACTTTCCAGCTGGGGAGAGTGTACGGTTGAAAAGAAGAGGAAGGAATCAATATGGAAGGTACGAGAAATGAAAGTGAAACCGACAAATGAGGGTGAGATAGAGAGAGGGAGAAAGGAAGGCAGGGAGGGAGGAAAGGACAACTTTATTACACAATTATGGGAGAGTGGTTCCACAGTTCGGGAGCCCATGTGCTGTCGGGATGCCGTTGCCCTGGGCACAAGCAGAGCTGGTCTTCAAGTCGACAGCTAGACAGCAGTATCTCATACTGCTCAGGGGGAAGGGTTCAGGGGCGGAAAGCCTGAGTGTTTTGTGCAGTCGAATAATATGTGTGACAGAGTTACAGGTTCCTCCAAGAATTTACAGTTATCAGAGTATTGTTTAGGAAAGAGTAAATGCCATCGGACTGGGGTGGGAAAAGTACTTCCTTGAATTTGAGCGTGATTTTGGTCAAAGGTATGTGAGGACGGGGGAATGTCTGTCTCCTGGTTCAATGGTATTTGGTGATTTCTTGGTGGGTGAGGAGAGATATGGGAACAGCCCGGGTCTCAGCGGCTCGGTGAGAGAGGTAGCCTGTCGATGAGCAAAATTGTTGCCCGTCATTGACAGAGGGTGGGAGTCCAGAAAATGTCCACTTATTGGGCAGGCCGATGTTGTTTCAGAAGTCGCCGTGTGGCGGGGGCCACCCGTCCTGGTAGAAA
Source organism: Haemaphysalis longicornis (assembly GCA_013339765.2). Lineage (NCBI taxonomy): Eukaryota > Metazoa > Arthropoda > Arachnida > Ixodida > Ixodidae > Haemaphysalis > Haemaphysalis longicornis. The sequence goes on from CM023453.1 coordinate 57,946,469, forward strand.
CCTGTGACAGGCTGCTTGTGAATCAGGTCAGTATAATCTTGTAGGTGGTATGGGTAAGGGTGAGCGCAATAGCTAATTTTTCAGCGTCCAGGGAGGAGATTGTCCGGATTGACGCGCTCGTGATGAGGGCCTTCATAGATGTTGCCACTGCTACCATAATTTGTTAACTGGGTAACTGGTCGCATCTGTGTAGATTACCTCGGAGCGGCTGCTGTAAAGTTTTTCTTGGGTTTTCTTCTGGCTTCTGTACGACCAGGCTGGTGGCCTGGCTGCATATATCTGGGAAGGGGGAGCACAAAGATGGACTGGCGCCAAGCCTCGGGGATGGTGACCAGGTGGCTCTGTTCAGGGCATGACCATTAAATATTTTGGAGGACCGCATGGCCTGCTTTGGCTTGGGCAAGTCGAAGGTGTTGACTGGAAAGGTGTCCTCCGAATAGATGAGCTCTTCTATGGTATTGTGGAGCTCCATGCTGAGTAGTTTGGCCGTAGCCGTACTCTTCGGGAGACCTAAATCTTGTTTGGTTGCTTCCGGATGAGGCGATTGAGTTTGTCGGTGTCGGTTTGAGTTGTGACAATATATGGCGCTACGTAAGTGAGGCGAGAGGTGACGAAAGCCTGAACGAGCCGAGAAGTGTATTTTTCTGTTTGCTATACGTATATTACGTGATCACTTGCTTTTCTGAGGTTGTAAAGGGTTTGGTCATTTCTGATGTTGGGTTGGATAGTAAGACCCAGGATTTCCAGGGCTCGAGCCGGTTGGATAGTGTGCCCATCAAGGGTAATCGAGATTTTGTCACAGTGAGAGTTGAGGCTTTGCTTACAAACTATTATTAATTCTGACTTTCGAGGAGAACAGCGGAGGCCATCGGCTTGGGTATGCGGGTTCACTGTGTCCGCAGCACGTTGGAGAGTTTCGCGAATTCCCCCGAGAGAATCGGTGTCTGTCCACAGTGTGGTATCAAACAACATCAAGGGCACGTAGAAGGTCGGGTATATGCCCTAGGGCAACGGGAAGGCCAATGCGTACCTTAAACAGGACAGGAGACAATAGAGATCCCTAGGGCGTGCCGCGACTGCCAAGTTGGAGTGGTTCAGAGGCGAGGTCCCCTATTGCGAGAATGGCTCGACCATCTGTGAGGAAATCGGCGATATAGCTGTAGGTTTGTTCTCCGCAGCCAGTTTGGTTTAGCCGACCAATAATGGCCGCGTGGGTCGCATCCATGCCCCTTTAAGATTCAAGGCAATGATGGCTCGAGGGGAGTGACGGCAGGCTGGTGCGATTATTTTTTCCTTCAGTTGAAGGAGCACGTTTTAGTGCTGAGGTGTTGCCGAAATCCGTACATGGAGTCTGGCATCTGTCCCGTATCTTCTTAGTGTTCCAGGAGTCTTTTGAGGAGAATGCGCTCTAGTACTTTTCCAATATAGGAGGTGAGTGAAATTGGTCCGAGGTTGTCGCTATGTGGGGATTTGCGTGGCATGAGGATGAAATGTACCTTAGCTGTATTCAGTCGCGTTCGAACATGACCAGAACTCATTGGAATGGGTATGCAGTGTCGCTTGTGTTTCATCCCCAAGGTTGGCGATGACCTTCTAAGTAACCTCGTTGGGTCCAGGGACGGTGTTTTTTGCTTGCATTCTGCCAAGACAGCGCTGAGTTCATAGAGCTGGATATTCCGATCGAAGGACTCGTTGGGGGTTCCTGTGTAGGGTAGTGGAAGGTCAGCTGTGTCTGCTTGTTGCAGGTCTTGGATGAGTAGGTTGGGTGTGCTAGAGTATGCCTGCATGGTGCGGGCCACCTTTCGGTTCGCTTCCCTTTTGCTGGGGAGGAAATTAAGGAGGCGGCGTAGTAGGTACCATCTCTTGAGGCTAGTGAAAGTGCCTTGCAAGCTTTCGCACACCTGGATCCAGTTTCCTCTGCTCAAATTCTGGGCGTACTCTGCGGTTTGTTGTGACAGCAGCGAAATCCTCTTACGTAGCTTTCTAGTAGGGCACTGGTGGTTCTATCTGCGGGTAATTCCATGGCACGTCTCTTATATGCGAGTGAGCTTTGCGTCGTCACTTGCGGTGTGGGTGGGATGTGTCTACAGTCTGTGTGGGAGCTTTAACATCATGAATGAGGTCTTCTATCCATTCCATGAAGGGTCGGTGAGGGTCTGAGGACCACATTAGGTGGGATTTCCGAAATGCACGTTCGACAAATGAACTATGGACATGATGTAAGAAAAATGTTTCACATGCAACGAGGCGCCGAATCGGATTATTACAGTCCAGTCGTCCTCACATGATTGTCGTCCACGTAAAAATATATGAGAAATTATTCCGCAGTCTGTTAAGCTTCGAGAATCCAGAGAGGGATCACTTAGGGATATAAGCAGGGCTTTACAGGGGCCCAGAGATGGATTTCAAAGTGGTTTAGTTTGTGTCAGAAATCTATAGTTCTTGTAGAAGGATGTCCAAAAATGGTAAGCATATTCGCTCACGATAAGAAAAGTTATTACCCCGGCGAGACAAAACTATTTGTTGGCTCGGCTGCTTGCGATGACGTAAAAGTCAAACCTCCTCCGAGGCGAAGCACTCATTTCATGGTTGGCCCCCGGAATTCGTTTCTAGCCGGCGATTTTTGACGGCGGCGGTTCTACCCGCGTTCGTTTATAGCGTCGTAGTTAGCATGGTTACTTCAGCGAGTGGGTTGCACCGGTCGCACATCAGAAACAACGCCCCCCCCCCCACCCACCCCTTTATTTTAAAGCTAGCTTATCAGCCCTGACGGACTTTGAACAGGAGATACTGAGTAGACTTTGCATGCGGGAAAGTTACCGTGAACGATAACTTACTTTTACCGTCGCTACATAGCGCTACAGTGGTTAGAATTTCTAAGCGACTGTACTAAGCTCACTGCGCCGGCGAAATGTACGCTCGCGTCCTGATTAGATTACGGTAGAGTTCCCTAAGGACTCCCACCCCCGAAATATCGACACCCCCCTTTACGGGTGAAGTATTCAATTTGCTCAAAGACCTCAAATATCGCCCATCCATGAAATCGATGGCTTTAGCGCCGCTGAGTGAACAAAATAAACGCGAGTCATCTATTCATGTGTTGATGAGGTCCTTTCCGCACTTGGCCCGAAAGTTCTCCCGTCTCGAGTTTTTTTCTGATATCTCCGCAGTTTTGGTTGGCGGGGCGGCCACCTTTTGTAGTTTTTCGCGCCTGACCTGAATGTTCGCCAATCTCGTATTTTTCACTGGATATCACTGTATCTTGGGTGGGCGTTCTTTCGGAACGTTACGGTACAAGAAATGCACTGCCCTCGGCGCTTCATACAAGTAATCTTAGTTGAAGTGTTTATTATGTTCTTGCTGAATGATGAACAGGAGCACGACAAATGACAATTTTTTTCAGAAGAGCGAGCAGCTTCTCTGCCCCTACTCCAGCCTCGCACGCTTCCAATGGTTCAGATGAGTTTACGAACTAGAAAAGCTATTTTACGGTATTGAAATCGTGTCGGGCGACGTAATGTAGCTAACTACGGAATTATTACAATTATTCTTACTCATTTTATGTCGGAACAATTAATCTTACTCATTTTATGTCGTAATCGCTTTGGACTTTGTTATAACACAAATATCTGGCACAGCATAAACGGAAATAGACACGAAAGGTGTTTTCTCTAGCGTTCTGCTGTTTTTACTCTAGTAAAAAAATGCTTAAATCAACGTTGGACTTAGACGTCAAAGATTAGTTCAATAAATAGCTCTTGTGCACCGATACCACCGACCCCCAGAAAACCCCCTCTCAGGGACCCTTTAATGGCTAGGCTTTGCTTCCTGGTGTTAGCCGACGTGCCCAAAATCTTTTGCTACAACAGAAGGCGAGTGTCCAAGCGCAGCAATGCTGCCTCACGGTGATTTCTCTCACTAGTATACCTTGGGCAAGCGGTATGGAAATGTTCAATCGTTTCTGGACAGCTGCACAAAAGGCCGTACGGGCTGTCCTTGCGTCCGATTGTATGGCGATACTTTCATGTCAATGTTTTCCAAGTCGCCGCCTGTGTAACAAGGTAACTTGACTTCTTCAATGTCGAAGAGCATTGCTCGGGATCAAGGCTGTGAAGCCGTTCGTGTCGATTCTGCGGGTCACACGAACGCAACGCAAGGCTACGGCTTGTTTACGCATACCCGAGCAGAAAGTCGAACTGATATGGACACCGGCTCACTCAGGGCTGGAAGGCAACGAACTCGCCCACCAGCTTGCCCGAGAACTTGAACACCGGGCAGACGAGCACGAGCCGCACGCCATAACGACTTACAAGGACATCACCAGCCACTACAGGGAAGGCAGAAGGCGGTACCCTGACCCGCATAAATCACTCAGCAGAGCGCACCAAACGATCTATAGGCAAATACAAGCAGGATCCTTTCTTCCGCACCCCTATCTCCAAAGCAGAATGTACTCCGAGATATACGAGAAGGAGTGTAGCTTCTGTGGGACAATTGGGCACGGTCCGGCATGTCATCGGAGAATGCGATTTCACCGAGACAATCCCCCCACCCCTTACCCAACCCCCCACCACCCGTCCCACACCCCTTAACGAGCGATGGGAGACCTTGCTAATCCAGCCCCGCCTTAGAAGACCAGCTCGTCCTGATCTCCAGGGGCCAGGCAGCCGCGGAAGCATATGGGTGCCGTGAAGAGGGAACCACCCCATTTGGCACGTAGTCGCCGCAATTTTGTGCGGCTAAATAAAGTTGCTCTCTCTCTCTCTCTCCCTCTCTCTCTCTCTTACGTGGCTCCGTAGAGTATCGCATTTGTGTCTTGTCTTGTAATAGGTCTAGCCAGAAGAGTTTCATTGTGGTGTGCCGGCTGTGCTTTTGTATCTGCCAATTCTTTCACAGCGATGCCACAGAGACTTGGTGCCCACTCAAGCACCACCGTGTGGCCATTTTGCACCAAACTCTTTGAATAGGATAGCCACATCAGTGGTCAGCTGGTCATATGGCCTCGCTTCATGGGGTACTTTAGTAGCTGCAGCGCTGGTTTGCGGTCACAAAAGATATTTCACTGCTGCAACCCTTCACAAGAAATTATCCGCAGAGCTTTGCGTAAATCTACCAGTTCTGCTGTGGTAGACGACGTTCTTTCAGAAATATTGACACGCTGTATCGACTCCTTCCTACGCATAGCAACTGCCACTGCAGATGAAGACGCTGCGACCGAGGCGTTAATGAAAACATGCGACACCTCCCCCTACATTTCACTGATGTAAATTAGTGAAAGTTATCTTGGCTGGCCATTTCTCCGCTGTGGCGTATCTGGTTCTGGGGACAGCCGTTGTGTCCTGGCTCTACATGTGAGTGACGGTGTGCACTTTCGACTGCCCCATCGACATCGAGTCTTTCCATCGAGTCGAGAGCATTTATTGAGTACCTTTAAAGCGACCACGAAGGAAAAATGCACTTTGTTTAATTTGAAACAACTACCCTTCGGTACCTTACTCAAATCCATCACCGCAGCGAAAGATGTTTTCTACCCCAAAAAACCGAAGAAGTGTTTAAAAACTTTCTAAATTTGCTTTGCAGTGACGTGTAATGGGCAGGGGTCCCCGGCCAGCACTAAAACATAAATTTCCGTGTGTTAACTTCACGCTAGCATTCAAGTGTGGCGATGAAATAGAACGTGAAGCCGAACTACAGTAGTCCAACCATTTGTCTTGGTGATAGGTTAGTTCAGCGCCCGCCGATCGCACAAACGAGGTTCTGTGGCGTCATAGAAATGAATATCTCTTGTTCGTAGTCTGCGATATAATTCGTATCAATATTATAGGGACAAAACAGTAGCATGCATGTTGAAACCCTGCCCCTTTACACCAGTCATCTTCATTGCCTTTTATGTAATCTCACGTATATTTTTAGTTACATCTTTTACACTTACTATCACCTCCTCAAAAAACAACTTTTCCTTGGAGCTCTTTGCCCTTAGTCGGCATTTCGCCTTAAAAACACAATCATCATCATGAACCAGACTTCTATTTTGTTTTGACGGCTTGCCCGGTGTGTCATTTGCTACTGAATAGTTTGTAGCAAATAGTATGTAGAAAAAGAACGACGTAAAGAAATCGGAGGCCAAAAAGAAGAAAACTAAAACCCGCCGCGGTCGGACGGGAATAGTACGATCCATGAGTAGCTAAAATTGTGTACGGAGGAGCGTTCAGGGTGCAGGCATCCATGGAATGTTGTAATATAAGTGCGCAATAGGATTAGCGGTTAAGATTTCGGCGCACATTAAAGATCCCCAGGTGGTCAAAATTAATCCGGAGCCCCCACTACGGCGCGCCTCATCGCCTGCGTTGCGTCGGCGCGTTAAACCCCACAATCAATCAGGATTAGCGGTTATTTTCCCTAGCGTTGTGCGAATTCCGTAGCGACTTGTACCATTGTTCATTCTAGTTCTCTATTCACGCAAAGCAAGTCATTTGCAACAGAAACAGTCTCTCATGCCCACTCGCTGAAGTGTTCATCGTTTCGTATGCTTAATGGCGAACACACAGGTCACGAAAAAGTCAGGCAACATCCCAGACCGTCCTACGACAATGACAAGCTCGTCGCAGCCACCGTGTGTGCACAGAGTAGGATAGGCGACTATATTCATCGCAGCGGCTGACATCGCCCACTTCGGATATCTCATTCCCCTGAACACGCGCCGCACCTTCGAACACGACTTCGCCGGGTGAAACCTTGACGGTGACCGAATAATGACTCACGTTCCTAGCTCGCTCAGCGGCTGTTGGCTGGAGGGACATGACGTCAATAATTTCAAGACGCCTGTACTGCGAACAATGGCGTGTCGCCTGTTGAACTAAGGTGTTTATGGTGGACAAGAGGTAATTGGTCAGGGATGCGGCCAAAGTTTGCTTCACGGCGTATGGAATGACGTTGCACACGCAGAATGACTTCCCAATCGATGCATCAGCGCACGTCCTGGTTTCGGGAACCTGATGCAGTAGGCTCAGTCCGTGCGTGGTATTAAGCGATTCCCGGCGGGGGTAGTCGAGCAGCTCGACGAGCGTGGCGTGAACGTCGAAGTGAGTTGTGAGACGCCACTGGTTTACCCGAAGGCTACTTGCTGCTTCAGGGTGCGCTCTCAGGAACCGCGGCGGAAATGCGATGAAGGCGAATGGTTGACGGTCCTCTAGCTTTCCCATAAATGTGCTCCTCACACCACCCATCCGAAATCCGAGATCTCTGAGGAACACGAGGACTGTTCGGTTGAGCACGCCGGTATCAAGCAGCCACAGCAGGAGCCGGTGGAAAGGGGCGTCAGCGTACCCGGCATTTTTGAACACATCGTGGGTGATGTCGGTAAACCAGGCATAGGTGAAGAAAGTCCGATCTTTCATTGTCCGTGTGAAGTGAGCCAGATAATCGAGCAGCACCTCGAAGGGCATGGTGTTTCCCAAGCACGAGACGCCTACCGAGTTCGGCTCGCTTCTGTCAGCCATGGCCATAATGACCGGACGCGGATGGTAGTCGGCTGGGGGCTGCGGAATCCTTTGTACACTATGTTAAAGATAGCTATGTCAGGACTGTCCTCGAGAAACATAGTCCTGTACCCGCGTTTGCCGTATCTCTTCCAGATGAATCGGGCAGTGAGGCTGTCGACGTAGCGGCCGGGCCCAGCTGCACCATCGGCTTCAGATTTGTTTAGGCCCGTGATAAGGGGAAGCTGATTCGGGAAGGAGTTGTGACCTACCTTATTGAAGCCGCGAAGTTCAAAGGCACCTAGCCGTTCACGCAAGAAGCGCGCAGTCTCCGGCAGGTGCCGGTACAAGTTGAGATGGGATACGGAGTCTATAGACCAAGCACCAGGACGCTCAGGTTGTGAGGCGTTTGCCTACGCTGGCCGCGACGTTTTTTCTCAACGTGCTTTTTGAGCAACGGGTTGAGAAGAAACTGGGTGTGGAATGGTGAGTCTGGAGACTGTGTTGTGCTGCACTCGACGCAGATGAACTCTTCCGTGAGCGGCTTGTCGAAAGAAAGGTTTTCTTTTGGCCCTTCCACGTATGTGCTGTCTGGCGTCTGTGAATTCATCTTCCGGGAAATGCTTTGGTTGAAGCACATAACGTCCTCGGGGCGCACGTTGTGGACTCTCAGCTTTTCCTCTATTAGGAAGGGATGGCCATTCCTACAGAGAAAAATAAAACAAGTGGTAAGTGGACTCTCTTTATAGCCGGTGCTATTTGTTGTTAGGGAAATAAAGTGGTGCCCCTACTGAGGCCACACTACAAAAGTTTTATGGAGAAACTAAAACAAGCTTCGCTGGTTTTTATTTTGTTACAAAATGCCTTGATGTCTGTCCGACCACCACAGTTTTTTTGCGAACGCCGCTCTGTTGTGGTGTGAAATTGCGCAGAATTGAGTTACAGATTTGGAAAAGCTTAGTACCTTTCCTTTGGGATCGATGGCGTGGAGAAGAGGATGGTAATGCAGGAATTTTAATACTGAAAAACATTCTTAAATTTCCTCGTGCGTGTGTGCCTTTGTCTCTGCTGATGAGCTGTGTGTTGTTTATTATTATTTGTGTTGGGGAGAGATCAGGATATTATGAAGACTGTGTCTTCTTGATTAGTTCCTTCCACCACGTTCCTCATAAACGACGTGTCCGCTTGTAATTCAGCGATGACTTTTTTGCCGTTCATGGTTCGCAATATTCTCATCATTGAGGATTGCTCCGTTACTTAAAGGGCTCTCACAGTGATAGATAGGACGATACATCGTGGCGTGCGCACGTTGGAAAAGATGTTTCCCTGGAGTTATGCGCCCACCGAAAATCACAATAGACGTGCGCAGTAGAAACACTGACGAACGGTCTTACATGCCTTTCGGCTTTGGATGGTGCGTGTTTGTCAGAGGGAGGATCGAGCCGCACAGTGCTGTCGCGGCGGGGGTGTGGAATATCTTTGGCAGGAGCGGAACATGCAGTGGGTTACGTGATAAAATCGTAGTTTCCAAGGCAGAATGTGAGTTTACTTGTGGGCAATGCAAAATATGGACGAATGAATACCAACGGGCGCCGAAAGCGACGTACGAAGTGACATTCAGCGTGGCTACCCGGCAACAAAAGGATTTCCCAGAGGAGGTCGGGTCGCGTTGCTTAACCTGTGCAATCATCGGTCATTGTTTTGGACAGTACAGCGTCAAAAGAAAAAAAAGACGGAACCTGAGGAGCAGGCGCACGCGAGACAGGAAAGCTTTGGTTGTTTACCTTGCGATGCCGAGAAAATTCGGTCTCCCGCCACACGGATTGCCTTCCGACCGTCCGCGAAAGTAGGGAAGAATGGACGGGTCGAAGGGGTCTTACTCGGGCATCGTGCAGCCTGGTGTTAAGATGCGGTATCCGATGGGCTTCGGATGGCCCCGTACATCATCTTTGCTTAGCGGATGCAGCGACAGTGCGGAAAGCCATCCTTTGCCGCGGCCTTCGTAGCGGTGAAAGAACACCAGCGTGCTTAGCGCTGTCAGCAGCAGCAGCAGCAGCAGCAGCAGCAGCTTCCTCAACAGGGACAGTATGGGTGCTGCCATGGCGGGCCTGGTGGTCTTCCGTGGTTCCCAAAGCTGCTGTTTCCACAACGCCCGTTTTGCTCGTCCAGTGGTAGAGGAGATTGCAAAAGGAGGCGATTCAAGAGCTCATGGAAAGGGTACAAAAATGGGTCCAGTTGCATCGAACACATAAAAGGGTTCGTCCATGCGGTCACCCTGTTAGAGATTCAGTTTTGTTTAACGAGGTTCCAGTAAACCATGGATCTTTTAGCGTAGATTTGTCCCTTTATTTAAATTGGCGGTGTAAGACTAAAGAGAAGGAAAGTAGGGTGGAGGTGGTTACCGCTTGGAAAATTTAAAGGGGCCACGAAGACAATATACAGCTTTCTTCTGATTCCATGAACTATCCTTTCGTAACTCCCTCAGCTTCACTACAGTAACAAAAAACGTTTTTTTTTTTTGATCGGCGAATCGGAAGAGACAAAGCAAAAATTTAGAACTTCACGCTTCAGAAACATATTATGTGTAGGAGTGATGTAAGATGGGTCAGCAGAAAATGACTTCGTAATTGTGCTCGCCCATGTGCTGGTCAGTTGTACTGGTCAGTGTGTTTACTGGCCGTTAGTATTCATGTGATACGGTCAAACGGAACTCGAAGCCCCACTAGAATCACACATTCATCTCTATTGGTTTTGGTTATACGTTGAAATCCGGCAATCGCACAAGATTATGTGACGTCACAGGGAAATAGCTGGAAAGTGGCAGCGGATCGTCGCCACTGATTTATATATTTTCTTAATATATCTGCAGTGTGGTTTAAGTTCGCGATAATTTCGGTGTCATTGTTTTCCGTACAAAGAATTTTTTAATGAACCAGACTTTTATTTTGCCTTTATGGCTTCATTAAGGGATCGATGAGCTGCAGGAAAACTGAATGTTTATTCGTATACGCCCGCAAACGCGTACCTTAGCAAACCCGAACGGAAATGTAAAATACGGTTTATTTTGATCCCGTATCGTGTGATTAGTGTTCCGACTTGTTATGATTTTGTGGCTCTGGCCTGCCTTTATCGGCTATTATTTGTAAATGAGACTCTCCTTTGGTTCCTAATAAGCGTCGTATATTTTTAGCCTGCTGTTCGCTTGCTTCTGGTCACAAATTATGTAGAAAGCAGCAGAAGAAAATTGGTGACGATTACTATACTTTCTAATGCGAAATTTTGTGCGCAGCATAAACTGCACACTTCTCGGTCATGGCTTATAGCTGGTGCGCCTCCAGAAGTGATCGCATGGTCACCGAAAGCACGGCGGCGCGCTCTACACTGCCGTTATCTCGCCGCACGTCACAGCCGTCGAGCATGTTGTTCGAAATCGTGTTTGAACTTCCCGCGCAATTGTCAGTGGTTCTCGCAATCTGCGTGCTAGGAAGGGACCGCGAACTGCGTCTCAGCAAGTGAGCGCACGAGGGCATGCTCTGCTATGGCGTCTTCTACCAACGTGTTGGCGTCGCCCAGCATGTCTCACTGCCTCGCCCTCATTCTTTCGCCATGCGTCGCCGCGGAGGTGCGTCTCGAACGGGCTCAGCATACTGCCCTTCCCCTCACACTTTCGCCGCTATTTCCTTCACGGTTTTCTACCTATTTTTGGTCTTCCCTTTGTTCGCTCCCGTACGACGTCGACGTCAAACCAGAGTATTGGCCGCCAAAGTGCTGCGTACTAAGACAAAGTGAATTTTAACATGTTCCTGCAGCTTGACCTCAGGAAGCAACTAAATATGACTGCGCAGATGCGTGAACGGAAACTAGTGATTCTCTAATTTACCTGATGCATTCAGTAATATGCGGTCCGAAGGAACATTAGCGCCAAAAGATATATATATATATATATATATATATATATATATATATATATATATATATATATATATATATATATATATATATATATATGGGGTCAACGCATGTGCCACATTGTCTCAAACATATTTTGGGCAACGTAAACGAAACTTTGAAGTGACACAAAACTTTCATTTAATGCTCAGGTTTCCTGAAACAAAAATAACGTAAAATAAATAATCAAATACCCGCAGAGTAGGGCTTACTGGGTGCGCAAATGGAGCAACACAACTCTGAATCACACCTTCAATTGTTGGGTGGAGTGACAGCGACCAAAACACGAATTACTACTGCCTTCTGGAGGATGAGGGGAACGGAACGCTACTGCGTGCATTTGGGAAGCGAAAGAATTGTAACAAACACAGTAATGAACCATTCGTAGGAATGCAAAAGGACACCAAGGCACATGCAGTGACGACGTAGATGAGATGAGGGAAAACAACTTGTGCTTCTAGTAATGTAGGGGCCTCGAAGCTCACGCCAAGGAGGCAGACATCGAGGCACCCCATGGTGATGTGCTCCATAGCACCACGCGGTCAACAACCCGCCGGCGAAGGCAAACCGGCGTCTCGAAAAGATCAACCCGCAGTTTCTGCCTGTGTTGAGGGCCACCGTTTTAAAGACGATAGTCTTTCTTGGGCTACTTAAACCCAGAAATTTTGGTCTGTCTGTCTATCTGTGACTTGATTCAGCCACCGGGCAAAGTAAAATCCATACTGCGCAATAGTCTTATATACTCACAGCCAAATATGAGCGTCTAAGCCCGGTTTATATGTTCATACTTGTCAACTTTGCTGAACATGAACAAGACATTACGCAAATATAGGACCGAAAATTAATACACAAGGGATATTTACAGTGTTCCTTTATTTTTAAAAAATTCATGGATGCATGGTTTTTCGATAGCAAATGATAATCTACATCTACTGCAGAAAACCATCGCCAGCTGTTGCTCGCGCCACCTCCTGACGGCATATGAGAAATCACGCGGCAACAGCAACGAAAGGTTCCACTAGCTCGGTTCCACGTTCTGCTTGGACGCACGTGGAGCACGGTAACGCGGTTCTATAAACCTTGAAGTCGGCCGCCTTGATTCACGCGCGTCTCCGCCGTGCTGCAGCGCTGGCATCGAGGAACCCGGCCTGTAGCAGTGGAACGCGGTAAATTCAAATCGCCTTGAGCAAACCTTTAGTGTATTTACCTTGGGATGAGCGCGACAGAACCGGAACAGCATGAGAGGTGAGCGGGAAAGCAAAGGGGGGCATTTCCTTGGCAAATGTCTACAAAGACTATCGTCTTTTGACGACATTTGCAACGAAAGGAGCAGATACACGGCCAATTTTTAGTTTACCGCCGAATGAAAACTAGCGGCCCTTCGCCTAACGACAACCATGGTTGAAACGCTCAGCTTACTGGGGACGGATTCGTTCGCTATCGTTGGGGTTGTGAGGGTTCAGAGAGTTTTGGTGACGTGATGGTCGCCATCAGTGATACCAAGAGAGCTTTGCTTTCAATACAAACTGATTCGACCGTGTCGGAAGGTCGCAATCGGACAGACGTCGGCTTCCATAACAAAAGGAATCCAGGTTCCATTCCGATCACAAGAGGAGGAGGGAGAGATAAACGTTTATTGGAGCGGAAAGGCTGCTGTGGGGGTCCTTTCTAGTCAGTATACCCGCGAGTCGTGGCAGCTGCGCTTGCCGGAGACACGAGGTTAACCTGCATCTGTCGCAGGCAGCTGGTCAGCACGCACTCCCACTGCTTCAAGGAGGGGGAAGAGATGGGGTTTGGGGAGTAGGGGCAAGCCCAGACAAGGTGGTATGTGGTGTTGGGGGTTTTATAGGATGGGCGTTAGTAGCAATTACATGTTTGTTGGTATGTTGTGTAGTATTGTTGTGTTGTAGTAAGTCTGGGTTTGTAGTCGTCGCCAGAGGCGTGTGTCGTTGGTGTTGAGAGATGGATAAACATAGTTAGACGTTTTATTTCTTGATGTGCCTGACGTGCCTTTACTTATCACCATCATCGTTTTGTGAAAGTCCTCGTGTAAAGTTCGCTTTTTCACCGTGTGATTTGGTGACGGGACGGTCCCCATCAGTGAGGCATAGGAAGCGTCACTTCAATATGGACGGCTTTCCCTAAAAGTATAAACTCTCCTTAGGATCGATATATGCTTTGGTGTTAAAGTTTTACGCGCCTTTTCTTGCGCATGGATTAAGTGCTGCTATATGATAGTCTTCAGCGGTACCAATGTGAAAAAAGTGCAGGGGGCAGCAAAGACAGACGTGGTGGTTGTAGGGACCACACCCATTTCTTGCGAACACATGAGTAAGTTGCGATGTCAGAGGATTTCCAGGTCTTTTCACTAGGGCCTTCCGTGTTGTCCTAAATCTTGTGCCGGCCCCTTTACTTGTCGTAGAGACACCTAAACAAATTTGGTCATTTGGCAAAGAAAAAGTAGTGCACGAAAAACGAGGACAAAGACACGAAGGAAACAGGACGAGCGCAGACCTCCGAATTTTCCGCCTCGTCCGCTGTCCCACTTGCCTTCGTCCTCGTTTTTCGCGCAGTATTTAGTATTTTTGCTAGTCATAAATTAGCGAGCCAGAAACCAGCTCATAATGGTCATTTGGTCTGCACGCCGACTGACAGGCTTATCTGTAAGGTTCTGAGAGCTTGGAGTTCTTCCATTCAGCATCTGTCATGCGATCACGCAAATTCTGGCCTCGCAGCCACCTGTCTGTGGTATTCTAGCCGCGGCCGTTGTCGAAAGGACTGTGTGAGCGCGGACATTCACTAGGGGCATATACTTCGCCCGCGTTTTCTCCCCTTGCGTTCCAGATGGACGACAGCGACGGCACTGACACTACGACGTAAATGCTTAAAGAGAAGAATAGGTGTTGCGCACAGAACGCCTCCAGAACTAAACTACATATACGGCCCCCTGCTCAAAAGCGCGTGGCGTGTTTACGTTTTACCGGATGCGGCCTCTGGGATGCTCGCTGCGCGGCGGACTCTTGAAACCGACCCAACCCTCCCACTACCTGGCTGGAGGTGACCGGGAGCTTCTCAGCGAGCTACAGCTCCTGACCACCACTAGGGCTCAAGATTACCTGGCGTGCTTTCCCCACCTAAGCGTCACTCGCTAGGACTAAGCCTCACCAGTAATAAAAGTTTTTCTCTCTCTCTCTCTTGAAACCGAACTTTACACGTCCGCATGAGCGGCGAAGGGCGGGAGAGGCGGGCGAGCAGACGCCATCCAAGCCCCAACGAAGAAGCACCATTTGTATAACGTTGCGTTCCTTTCATTGAACGAGTTGTTTAGCTCATCAAAAATGCATATGTTGTTTTTTCTCAACGTCATCGTCACGGACAGAACGGTCAGGTTACAACCTGGCTGTTATTGCTTACTTTTCTTTTAAACCATACCTTAGTGCACAGGGCGCTGGCTGGTGTGCGGTCCGCTGTGATTGAGCGCTTGTTCGGAGGTTGGTTCGGAGGTTGGTGGTTCGAGCCAAGAAAGCATTGGCGCGTACCCACTCTGGGGGATAGGCCAAGCGGGACTGTGATCGCATAGCGGATGAAGGTTTTCTGTAAAAGTATTGAAGTGTTTGAAATCGGGGGGTAGGTATAGGATGAAAATAATCTGTAGAAATTCAGAGAATTGTCTACTAATGCGTAGTATTCTTATTCCGTTAGTCTTAAGTGGGAGTTCTTTAAAGCAATTTCTTTTTGCATTTAAAAATTCTGTCAAACCAATTATCTTCATTTAAGCTATTATAACGACTACAGGTGTTGCTGCCCGGAAATCTGCATTTCTGTGTAAATAAAAAGGGCGTTACACGGTTCTCCATTTTCGCTGTTTTTCTTTTTTTTTTTTTTTTGGTTTTCAGAAATCTGTCCAACCAATTATCCCCACTTACGCTTTTAGAACGATTACAGGTGGAACTTCCGCCGAATCTGCATTTTTGTAAAAATGCAGGGGGCGACACTGTTCGCCATTATCGCTATTTTTTCTATTTTTCTTATTTTTTCGTTTTTCGAAATTGTGTTTGACCACTAAATTACAATTACCCTATTAAAATATTGCAGGTGCTACTTCCGCCAAATATGCATTTTTGTAGAAACGCAGGGCGTTACAGGTTTCCGTATTGTCGCAATTTTTTCTTGGTTCGCTAAAATTCTGTCCGAACAATTATCTCCAATTGCGCTATCATAACGATTAAAGGTGTTGCTTCCACCGAATCTGCATTTTTGTGGACGTGCAGGGCGTTACACGGTCCTGGCTGTGGGTGTACTCGGCAAAGAATGCTAAGGATTGTACCATCGCAGTGTCGAAAGTGCCGTCCGACGACATTCGAATGTTTAGGGCCAGGGTGCAAGTGCACAAAGCGTTTGTCGCAGTAGCGTAGAGGATCCGCTCCAGCTTTTTCGTCCCGAGGATGGTGGGCCGCGACGGGATTTCACCCCAGTTGTTTTTTTAGATGCGAAGCATCTCATGCTCGGGGCTGTGTCCCTCCCTCCCTCGTTGTCGTTGTCTGCCGTCCGCACTCTACTGCGCATGCGCGTCTCTTCAGCCCCGTCAGCGTTTGAGCTGACGTCAGCGCAGTCCACTATAAAAAGAAATAGGCGGCGCCCGGTTTCGATCCCACGACTCTCTGGCCGCAACTGGAGGTACGTGGTGCTCTTCCCACTGCGCTACAAGCCGAGAGGGGAGCATGTGCTACGAACGCGCCTTATGTCCTTCACTCATTCAAACTACGTCGAGAAGCTACTGATACAACTAAGGCAAGCGAAGCTGAACGTCAACGGAAACGACGAACTGAAAACTAATGGGAACTTCAGTCGACCCCATGGCTGCTTCGCATACTACTCAGGGTTCCCTTACGGGAAGATGGTGTAATTTTTTTTACGTTAATATAAACTATAAATGTCATGGCTTAGGTATGGTTTCCGTGTTTTACAGGATTCCTTTAAGGTCGTGTTTCGTTAGTTTAGGTTAGGTTAGCTTGCTTTACGCACTTTATGCCCACACCACTACTTTTTAGCAATCGTTTTTTCTGCGCACTGCTCGTGAGTGGAATGACTTGTCTGCTGAAACTGCCATTATCATGGACTCGCAGTGCTTTAAGCGGGCAGTTGAAGTACACTCATAATGTTTCGCGACATTGCCATGCACCATATGCCGTATGTACGCCCACCCCTCATGTAATGCCCCAAGTTGGGGCCCTTGAGGAACCAATAAATAAATTATGTACAGCGATGTAGAACGATGCACTTCGTGCAATACGCACTTTCTGCGGGTGACTTTATGCAGAGCGATGTAGTCGCAAATGCGGATGTTTTTACTAAACGCTGGAGAACATCGATATAGTGAAGTTCTTATGGTGTCGTCGGACGGCACTGTAGACGCAGCCTGGTAACATTGCGGGTGCATCGGCAATGGGTGCAGTGGAAGTAGCCCGGCTGTTGATGATGATGACGATCACGCAGCTAACCTGGTTGCATGTTCGCAAATTATTTCGACGAAGAGGAAAATACTCGTATGTGGGCCCATGCTGGTGTGCCCTGCGACCATTGTTTTTTTCCGGACACGTAGAGCCTGTGGAGATCCCGCTCGGCAGATCTACAATCTGCTGGCGTTGACGCGCGTTCCCACGGTGGCGTATTCCCCCGACGGGGTGGCTGCGTCCGAGGGTGCATATCTTTCAATTTTTCAACCTCTGATCGGGTTAAGGTTTTATTATGAAAGCGCTTTACGCCCGGGTACATCAAAATCTGGCCGGCATCATATCCGTCACGGAAATGACGTCGCCAGAAAAATTCCCCGCATTTCCCCGAGGGGAAGAATGTGAAAGTGCGAATGCACGAGTTGAATTTGCGCGGTTCGGTAATGTTCGCGAAAGAGAGATCCACACACACACACAACTACAAAGAAAGAAAGATGCATTTATTCACAGACACCTATTGGTGTTGTCCGTTGTACTTGATTGCTAGAGCGGATCTCAGCTTTGAAATTTCGTGTCAGTACTCCTTTAAGCGGGTGCATTAGCCCTTCTCACGCCCGATTCCTGGCCAATCCCCCACGTGGGTATGTGCCATGTCAGCGGCCAGGCAGCGCGCGCCCATCTCCCCCCGTTGCCAAGGAAGACGAGGAGATTCCTGCCAATCCCCCCACGTGGGTATGCTATGCGGACATCGCCGGTGGACGCAGGTTCAGGGTCGCTTAAGAAGTGCATTCGCACTTAAAAAGTTGAATTGACGCGGCTGCGCCCGGGTTCGAGCCACGAACTCTCTCGCCGGCAACGGGAGGTACGTACATAACGCTCTGCCCACTGCGCTACGAATTCGAGCGCAAATAGGTCTATGAATGCGCCTTATATCTTTTCTACTACTTTCTTCATTCAGATTCCGTCTAGGAGATGCTGCCGTCTAGGAGAAGTGAAGCGAAAAGTAGTACATTATGACACTAATGAGCGCCGACAGTTGGCGCCTCAATGCCAGCGTCTTCGTGTACACGGGACGCGGGTGAATTGATTCCCCATCCGCCACCCACTGCTTTCGGTTGCGGTTTTGGTTACGTTTCGTTCGCACGGTGTCTAAAGTGCCGTCCGATGGTATTGTAAGCACTCCGCTATATCGACGTCCACCGGCGTTTTGTAACAAAATTGCTGCGTCTGGCCCTACATCGCTCTAGATAACGTAAATCTAGGCAACCTAACCTAAACATAACATAACGTGACCTAACGCACACAAAGAAATCATTTAAAACACCAAAACTAACCTTATCGATAAAAAGTATAGTTCAATTTAAAGATGAGAAAAAAAAAAAACATGGAGGGAAAAGCTGGTCTCAGACCACCGTCCTCGGGATCAAGAAGCTAAGACGCAACCTCTACACTACAACGACAAACGCTTTGACAGGAGCTAGCCCAGTCTTAACTATTCGAATGTCATCGGACGGCACTCTAGCCATGCCTGCAGCGATCAGTTAGAGTGCCGTCGAACGGCACTCTAGACACTGCGTTTCAAGGGGCTGTGGTTTCAGTCGGATTTACGCAATGTTCCTGCGCGTGCAATCCAGTGTCTAGCGTTGATGCGTCCAACGGTGCCATACCGATGTAATATAACTAGCCATGTGCATGTTCATATGGATGCACAATAAATGCTTTTGTGAAGGCACATTTTACTTTCGTGTTTTACCGATTCCTTGAAAGAGACATCAACCACATTTTTCGAAAGGCGCCTTGTCAAGTGCGATGTTTTGGTTCGTATTGCATGTATACGTAAAGATACCTTGTGTGCTTGCGAATTAAATTAATGTATAGCGCTGCTACAACGCACACTGCATACTTCAGCGATTGTTTGGCCTCCTTGGGCGGAGGGTTTTGATACACCTTCTGCCGCGCCCGATCTCCAATCAATATTGTATCTCATTTGTATGCAGGAAGGGTATGCATGCACGGTAAATGCATGTATATGGCTTGGCGTATGTAGCGTTCATATCATCTTATTTGGGGTCCCTAGATGCGGAAAGAAATTTTGGGAAGGATGAATTTTTAATTCCGTGAAACAAAGAAATAAAAAAAAACCTCGCGGCTGACTGGCTCGGCTGTTCGCCCCAGGGCTGCGCCCCCAGCACTAAAAAGTGATATTTTTTTCAGATCTGTGTTTGGTTCCACATACGTTGTGATACAGATGAGAAACTCACGGGTACAGACAGCGATAAAAATGCATACGCAATAAAAAATACTGAGCAGCTTTTGTTCCGAAGCATCGTCTAAATGACTGTTTTTCTCTTTGTCCTCCTGTAAGTCTCACCACCGGCATGCCCAGGTCGATGTTCTAAAGGGGGGCTACGGTTCGAACGGTCCTACAGCGGATATTTGAGCTGGATCGCTCTCTGCGAAACGGGAAGTTTCCTTCCTGACAATTAAATGAGCCAGACAAGAGAATACAAACTCTCCCGACAGTGCGTGAAATGAAGAGCAATGGATTAAATGCTTTCGAATGTGTAGTGAGGTCGCTTTCTATGGCGGATGCCATTGCTTGTTCCGTACTGGAGAGCTGCGCAGGGCATATGGTGCAACACCAAAAAAAAAAAAAAAGGGTGAGCATCTGATCGCTTCGCTGCAAATGTCGTCGACAGACGACAGTCTTCTGCCGTCCCTGCCATGTAAATGCCACTCTTCTCTCTTCCGCTTACATTGATAATCGCGGTGGAAGTTTTCTCAAGACAATTCAATTTCACTACTGATGATGATGATTGATGATGATTGCTATTGGTATCCCCTTTGTAGAGGGGTGATGGCGTGTCATCTTACAAAAAAATGGCAACATCTCCACTACGGGGATGATGGCGAGGGTGCGGAGTACGGGGACTCGAAATGACATCCAAGTTGCGCCACGAGTGACATCCGGTTTGCGCCCCGACCGTCATTCGATTTGAGCCATGAGTTGCACTTTGATTATTCCCTAAATGAAACTGCAACTCACGGCTTAAATCGAAATTCGCTTGATTTTCGCTTGAAGGTGGTGTGCGCCCGGATGGACGCGGACGGACATTGGGAGGTCCTTTTGTACTCCGCACCGTTACGGGCGAGGGAGTAAGCCGTTTGACTCTCGGGCACTGACTAAGGGTCGTAGCCCAATGGTGCAACGACTGACACTAACTCTGTCTGGTCTACCAGACAGGGGCTCGAATCCGGTGCCTGTGTGACTCTTTTGCGATTGTAAATGCTATGCGCACGGACGCGGACGCACATTGTTGCAGTGCTAAGGTACTCCGCACCTAAAAAAACTAATATACCTATGTTTTATTCTCCTCGTTTAATACTAGCGCTCGCTCTTGGGGCAGACACAAAAACCTTATTAGGCACTAAATTCTTATTTTTTTCTGTTATAGGTGGCAGCTGTCCTAGGCAATATTCCCTTCCCTCTCTCTGCTTTTCGACCACCAGCATTCTAATCTTCTTTTCGACGCCTCGACAGCCTTGAAGTTAACTGCCTCTATGCTTACCCGCGTAGCACAGAGGGAAGCGGAGGGACGCGTAGCACCGCGTTCCACCTCTTGCGCGCCATCTGCTGGAACCTTGCGGTACTGTTCAACTTCTTTGGATGTCTCAACAAGGGCGCATGCGCTGTTTATATTTTTGAGACGCAACATTGGCTCCAACGCGTATTTTTTTATTTGATACCGTAGAAATTAGGCATGCAGCTATGTGTTTTGATATAAAAGAGCACTGCCTAGTACCAGTCATGCGTTTATCATTCACCGCACACATGTCTAACGCTTTACTTTTTTCTGAACAATGTTTACAACTTCGAAGTGTGAGTCGAGCTTTAGGCGTTTGGAAAAGTTTTTCCCATACTAATTTCTCTTTCAGAAATTCATTTGAACTTTTCGCCAGGCGGCTGAATCGAGGGGCATACAGACAGACATAAAGGCCAAAACTTTCGCTTTTAGGCGCACCCAATTACAGTAAATAGCTAGGTTACTCAAACTGTGCGCACAATTAATATGCGTTAAAATAAACAAGGCGCCACCTACCGAGCACCAGAACGGCGGTTACCAAGACAGGACGCCATCTGTATGCGGGACTTCTTTTATTCGTCTCGGGAGGCTCTTCGGCTCCTCTTTCAGCGCGATCACGCCGCCGTTCATAGAGCAATTGTCCCAGCGATTGCATTCAGAGTGCTGCCTTTATTTCCCAAAGGCTTATAACCCCGCTGTTCCCCGACACACGCGATCACATTCTTTCAACGCGGCCGTTTGAGCACAACTCGCTGTTGTTAGTCCCCTCATCTGGATACAACCAACGCATCGACACGCAGTTCGTCTGCAATCGGGAATATCAGCGCAAAGGCGCAGGCGGCGCGAAAAGCGAATCCGTCGCATTCGTCGGACCCAAGACGCCACTACACGAAAGAATGCACAGATGACACTTCTCGCCATCTAGCGATCGCCATCCAGTAAGCCCATCGTAAATCGTTAAAAATGGCCGATAGATTACGCCAGAAAAAATTAGCAGTGGCTTAGCTCGGCTATGCCAGGATATACGTAGCGTGAGCTAAGGTTCAGCTGGTTATTCTTAGGTTTCCTGGTTGTCTAGGATTAGCTGATTATCATGCTTACTGCTACTAAAACGATTTCCAATCCAATCCAATCCAGTCCAGTCCAGTCCAGTCCAATATAATCCAGTCCGGTCCATTCCAGTCCAGTCCAGTCACTGCTCCTTGCGCATGCGCAGCATGGTTCTCCAGGCGCCACGCGAAACGGCTATAAAGCGGCTCCGGCGCACCCTCAGACTTGGCTACTGCGCAACGAAGGCGCACAGCTGGGCACGCGCCGGCGCCAGTGCGTATACGTCGGCTATGACGTCACTCCGTTGAATGTGCAGACCCAATTCTCTACACACCTGTACTCCAGTCGTATTGGATTTCCAATCCAATACATTTGGATTGGATTGGATTAAATTCGATTGTATTGGATTTCTAATCCAGTACAATCCAATTTAATCCAATGCAATCCCATACAAATCCAAATTCGATCCAATCCAATCCAGTCCAATGCAATCCAATGCTCCTCGCGCTTGCGCAGCACGGCCATTCAAGGTACACGCGAAACTGCTCAACCTCGGCCAGTGTAGCTTACGCTACAAAAAGTGCGGGTGAGAAGTGGCAGATACAAAGCATCCCCACCAGTGGGCGCTTACATCAGAGGCGTTTCCTCTATGGCTAACGTATATGTCAACATTAAAGATGCCGCACGTTGGTGGGTGCAGTTTGGGAAGAAAAGTAGCGCAACAGAACGACACACATTTCATTGAAGGCATTGGCAACACACAATACATACAAAAGACCGCAGCGCAAGCATATTACATGGCGCAACACATAGTACACTTTTCACATGTTTACAGATTCGCGTGATCACAAAGCATCACGCGAAGCACCTTAAACGGCAACAAAGTAATTATTACACGGATCGCAGAGCATGCAATTCGGATCAATGAGCTTCTTTGTTTTTATAGCCCACAGGAATGGATGAGCCTCAGCTGTGTTTTATTTCTTCAAATGTCACCCGTGCAATTGCAACCTTTCATTATCTTCAAGTTTTTCAAGAAGCAGTAGAATAGCTCAAGGAAGAAAAAAAACGTGTAACGAAACAAAACAGTACGGCCCGTATGTTTGTGGTCTCTGTACCTCACAATATGTACAACCATAGCATTCCACTAGGTGTGCACTCATACACACTGCGAGGAACCACCGCGGGTTCGAGCTATTTCAGCACGCTCACGATACTGAAACGCCGTCGCCAGCTCGACACCACCTCTGTTGGGCAGGTGGAGTAGGGGCGACAAAGGAATATGACCAGTGTACGTCAAAAGAAGACGTTTATTTGCGCCAACCCCTTCGGTTACACTTCAACATCCCCGTGGTTGGAAAGGGGCAATGGGCGATCTGGCGCCCAGCGCAAGTGTGCGCGCTATCGGCGCGCTGAACCAGTGTACTCAGCAGTAAGGGCAAGATCTGGGATGCTGGCCGATGGGCTCGCAAGAGAAAAGACGCTGTCCGTCCGTTCCCAGGGACGTACCGCACGGCATGATCGCCGAGTGTCAGGTACGGCTAATATGTGAGCGAAGGGACTAAGGATCAACCTAAGGCACGGGCCGGCAGCCGGAAGGGCTTGCGGGCTCAGAGCAGGCGCAAAGGAGCTGCGACCGGGCGGTGAGGGAAATCGTTACGCACCTTAGGCTGTCCTGCTGAGCGTCTCCCCGAACGGACCCCCGCGCTGGGCGCGCGTCCCGCGTCCCGGCGAGGGGGACTTCGGGCGCCGTTCAAACAAGCAAATGAAATGATGTTAAGCAAGAACCAGGGCGGGGCGGCCGTGGAGCTGACAGTGTTTTATCGCGCGACGGCCGCCGGCGCCTCCACCTCGTCAGGAATTTGAAGCTTTGGCTCGGCCCAACGCAGTGGCGCAGGGGCGAGCTGGCCCTTCGGGAAGAGAGGGGGGGGGGGGGGGGGGGGGAAGGATGCCAACGCCAGGATCGCCACATGTTTGAGTTATGACATTCATTGCCTTGCCTTCGCTCTTTTAGCGAAGAGCGCACCGCTGGTCTGGCAACAATACAGGCACGCAACAAAATGCTACCGATGTTTTTTTGGTAAATGACGCATCAATAGGTGCGATCCGGGCTTGTTGATGAAGAAAGGGGTAGTTTCGTTCCTATCTTTTAACCTTGGGTGTAAAAAGAAAGCGCCCACAAATGCGGTGGTAATAACGCTGAACAGGGCGCAGGCGAGTCGCACACCACAAGCACTGCTGGCAATTTGATTTTTAGTGGCGAGCACATGGTGATAAAAAAAGACAATGAGAGGACAAGGAAGGAGCACACAGTAGGCTGGTATTGCGGAGCGACGTTGTATGCGCTCGATCAGCGGAAGCCATCGGGCAACCAAGAACGGTTTGATTATTGGCGTCGGCGCTGTCGGCAGAGCGCAGACGACAGAGGACAATATTCCCTTTCCTTTCAGAATTTGGTAGAGGCTGTACAGAGGGCGCTCCATGAAATAAGCTAAAGCAACGCCGGCTAAAGAGAGAATCTCGCTGGGCTGGAGAGGAAAACCCGCGATTTTCTCCCTTTTTCAGCCCTCCTTTACAAGACGATAGTCTTTCATGGGCTATTTAAACGCAGAATTTTTTGTCTGTCTGTCTGTCTGTCTGTGACACGATTCAGCCACCCGTCCAAAGGGAAGCATAATTTGCGCAATAGTCTTATATACTCACATCCAGATCAAAACGTCTAAGTCCGGTGTAAGTGTTCACACTCGTCAACATCTTTGAACAAGAACAAGACATTACGCAAATACAAGGCGGAAAATCACTACATAAGTGATATTTGCAGTGTCCCTGTAATAAAAATTCATGGATGCTTGGTTTTTGCGAGAGCAAATGAAATACTACCTCAATTGGAGAAAATCGTCGCCTGCTGTTGCCAGCGCTACTATAGCTCGTGGCGGTATTTAAGAAATCAAACGGAAACAGCAACCAGACATTCCACTATATAGGTTCCACGTTCCTCTTGGAACGCACGGGGAGAAGGGCAACGTGGATCTATAAACGTTGTAGTAAGGCAACTCAATTCACGCGCGTCTCCGTCGTACAGCAGCGCTGGCATCGAAGCACCCGGCCTGGAGCCAGTGGCGCAACTAGGGGGGGGGGCAGGGGTACAAGTGCCCCGGGCACCACTTGGGAGGGGGTGCCGAGCCGAGTCTGCCGAACTTGTGGCCGCGGAGGAAGATGGCAGCGGGGCTATCTTTTCAATAGCAGGGCTGCGCAGTTGCAGAAGTCACTGTTAGAGAGAGTTCTTATTTGGGGTTATTGATACGGCATTGCAACACAAAAAGTGCCCTGCCTGAAGACGAGGACGAAGAGTAGGGACACAGACGAGGCGCCGGCGCGCCCCGCATCCCCTGGCAAAGCGCCCCGGCAGTGTCCCCCTCTCTTCGTCCTCACCTTCCGCACGGCTATCCTTGTGTTACAATGCCACTGTCCAAGCAGTTAAACTGTTCGCCTTGTCAGGAAGCGCCGCACACATGTATGAATACTTAGGTACACCCGGATGCTCGGGAGGCAACACGGGATGATATCCAGATATCCAGTGTGCTTGCGTGCTGTTCGCATGTGTTTTCATGTATTCTCGTTTGTCTTGCAGCAGCGAGGAGGGGGGGGGGGAAGGGGGGGGGGGCGTGCTTAAAATTTGCGCCCTGTAGCCCTTTGCAGGTATTCTTACAAGGCGAGGTAAACAACGTTCAGGGAATTGTAGAGATCCTGGTATTTAAAAGTCGTGGTGCCCATTGTTGTCAAGTATGAGTCGGAGACGGAGTGCAAGGGTTAAAGCGGTACAGCCAGTAAGTAGGTACCTTGAAGACATACTTGAAGTTTTCCAAGTCATGGCAAATAACGACAAATAAACGAGTGAAACGAGAAGTGATCGCACACTAGCTATTGCACCAGCGGATGTTAAGATATGATGTTTTTATTTTGCTGGGATTTTGGAACAAGATACTGGTTCCAATGGATCCTGTTTAAAGGCAGCAAGACTCAACAATGAACTTTTGCGAGGCTGCTTTAGACATGAACCCTTTTAGAGAACAGTTTTATGACGAAAGGGAAACGCTGGTGAGGGAGTCACTCCCTCAAGGGCCTTGGTGTCTGTGAGTCGTGGGATGTCAATGTTGAAAGGCGTTCGAGACGAAAAAAAAAAAAAAGATTGCTGGTGAAAAGTAGAAAGCAGAGGCGTGAACGGCTAAGCAGAAAATACAAAGTGTCAGGAAATCCACATTTGACCCTCTTCATTCTGAAATGGACGAGAGGTTTACTCGCGTGCAGTATACCGATGCCAAGTTTGGATTTCTGCTGGACATAAACAAGCTGTGCTACGGTGACGACGAGAACGAACTAAGAACAAATTGTTACACCTTTGATGAGTTTTATCGTTCCGACGGTAGCGCGCAGGACCTCTATAAAGAGACTTTAGATTGCCCACTGCTGTTTTCACGGCGTGTTGACCGGAGATTATCAAAACCTGAAGAACTTCCGAATGTTATCATACAGTATGGGGAAGACAACATATTTCCCAACTTTCGCGTCGCGATTCAGATAAAGTTAGCCACAGCCGTTTCCATATCGATGGCTGCGAAAGTCCTTCAGCAAGCTAAAACTTATACTTTCCTATTTGCGGGCCACAAGGGCCCACGACAGACTTTCTTATGTTGCTCTGCTGAGTGTGGAAAGAGAAGAAACTATAAAAACCAACTTTGATGACATTATAGCACAGTTTTCTCTATCGAAAGCAAGAAAAGTGCTGCTCTGGTTGTTGCGGAGTGCCGTAGTGTATAGTATTTTTCATATGTGTGTTATTAATAACCAACTGATCTAATTAAAGCGTTTCAAACTCAAAGAATGCGTTTCTCGGCAACTTGTTCACGATAAACAACTTGTTCTCGACAACTTGTTCACGCACTGGCGTCACAAAGGCAATGATATGCTACCAGGAGACAACAGGGATTGCAGGAACGAGTTTTTGAATGCATCATTAGCATTGATAACAAAATGTGGGCATACTATGCAGATTTGAAAGTATGAATAAATATTCTGAGCAATCAGTTTAACGGTAATGCAGCGAAAAACGATAACTGTGTACATGCGTACTCGGTCGTTTTGCTTCTGTGCGTTTGTACATAATTTATGAACGTCGCCTTATTCGTGTCATGCGAGGTCACAACAGCTGACCAGCAAGCTCCATTTCTTCTTTCACGTTTTTTTCTACGCAGTGTCTAGAATTACCCCCGAGGGATCCCGAAACTGAAAACAAAAGTTTTTTCCTACGCAACTTTTAGCCAGTGTCTATCTAGAGTTACGTTCGACGGAATCCAAAATTGCCAATAAAGTCACATTCGACGTAATTTCAACCGAATTATTTCGGTTACGTCCCGCCTAGCCAGTTATTTTACAGTAAAAAATTAATATGCGAAATACAAATTAAAACGAGCACATCGGTCGTACGGAACACTACATAGACGACCCGGAATATCATAAAGGAGCACAGGACGCCGCACCTGGCACTCGGCGCCCGATAAAAAGGTAGGGGCGGCATTACCTCCCAGACAGTAATGGTCGCGCACCTTCCTCTCAAACAGGAACGAAAGCTCGTTCCTCGTTCCTTCCAAGTTTGAAACGAGTTCCCGTTGCAAGTTCACTGCGAAAGAAACGCGTTCCAGTTATATCTAGAATATAGAAACTTGGCGCAACATTAACGTTACATTTGATTTTTCTGTATCAAAATATAGTGCCGGATAATCCCGAGGCGAAATAAAGTGATCAATTCAAAACTAACATCGAACTACGCATATTATACGAATATGAACACCGTCGGAAGCAGATTATCTGGCGATAAAAAGAACCAAAATCAACTTTTCCACACGAATTTTTTGAGTGAGCACCCGACATACTCCAGACATGTCTAACTGCAACTTCCTATGCGGCATGCCGCCACGGGGGAAGGAAACTACAAGAGGGACCTTCAAGGGGCAAACTTAAAGCTTACCCAGCTCCCTGTTGTGTTGCCTAGTCATACAAAATATAACAGACAAGTCACGAAAAAAAAACGCACTATAGGCAAGTGACAGGCAAGCGGTAGTAGTTTTTGCTCCTCAAGTGGTCGCCCATCCTAACTGTATATTACGCGCCGCGTACGTGCGTGCCACTGCAATGCCGTGTGCGGCGCGCGCTGCGCGGCTTGTAAATCCGAGACGCGCAGATGCACATGCCGCCAAAGTGGTCGTACGCATCTGTCCAATAATCTCTTTTAGTAACATAGCTGGGCTCTCTGCTTCAATGCAAGCTTT
The DNA here is from genome assembly GCA_013339765.2 of Haemaphysalis longicornis. Lineage (NCBI taxonomy): Eukaryota > Metazoa > Arthropoda > Arachnida > Ixodida > Ixodidae > Haemaphysalis > Haemaphysalis longicornis. The sequence goes on from CM023453.1 coordinate 57,974,308, forward strand.
CGTTATCACTTTCCCGGCCGCCACCGCCGTAACGCTATCGCCTACTGCTATGTTACAAGTTTATGGCGCGATCACATAAAAAGACGGCCGCGACATCGCTTGTATGACACATAAGAGCAGCGAAGCGCTACGCCCGATAACCGGGGAGTGTACCGATGTCGCTGATTCACTCATTCGTCAGGCTCAACTTCAATCAGCGCTGTAATGAACAAAGAGTCACTTTTCTTTGTTATTTTTCTCTTGATTTCGATCATGTGGCCCCGCAGCTTAGTAGGACGAGTGTGGACAAATGTCATGCAGTGGGTTCTCTTTGTCATGGAGAGACTTGTACTGCCCTCTTATGTTGCGGTTACGCCAAACGAATAATGTTCTATTTTATTGCCAAACATAAAAGCAAACTACGGCATGTTATTTGTATGCTCCCGGATCGCTGACTTGGAAACAGTCGAAACAATTAGTTCTTTCTGTAGAAAACATGCTTTAAACCACGCGACGTGCGAAACTGTGCCTGCTGCAAATTCGCGAACATTTCGCGGTACCAAAAGCCGGGGCAATTTTCGCCCTATTTTGCGACAAAGGCAGCCGCCATTTTCAAGGTATTACGTAACATTAGGTCACTTTTACGCAGGCTCAAGTTGCCAATGCATGACGTGTCGTTCCCGCCAAATGTTTAAATTACTTCACGCCTTCTCAGCCAATCACAGAAGGGGTGTGCATTACAAGCAGTATTGTTGAATAGAAGACAGGCTTACGTTGTCATGTCCGCTGCATTTAGTCTGGTTTTTCATTGCCGGCCAAGAATTATGCGCCTTTAGTAACGAGAAATAAGGCAAACTTTAGAACTGGTGCCCGTAAACGTCATAAAACGTCAAAAGCACGACAGTATACACAACCGCTTTGTCAAGCGGAAGCACGCGACCAAAATTGAAAGCCAATCAGAAAAGACTTTCGGCAAATTGCCAAATTTCCCGGGAATTTGTGCAGTCGAGAATAGGGCCCCTATTAAAGCTAGCGCGTTAAAAGTTGCAGATGACATCTACGTATGGGTCTTAAGATGTACGAAGTGACAGCGTTGGTTCGACTTTGTAGTCGACGCAACGCTATCACTGTCGAACGGACAGTTTTCGAACAGACCTTTTTTCAAACAGAATTGCTGTATTTACTATCTATGCTTCACGAGCACTGCTGGTCAGCGGAGAAAGGAAGATAAGCAGAGAGGGTGTTTAATCGCCGTGGTCCTGGGGAGACAGATGCTCCCTTTGCTTCAGTGGCCTAAGATGTGAGCGTGAAATGTAGCAACTGCGGGGTGTTGTTCAGTTTGAGCGAGAAGACGACATTGCCCGTAATTCAGAGTGTTATCCTCTAATTTCTTGGCCCGACTTTGAGTTTACGCTTTTTATGCGAAAAGAGAAAGTGAAGTTTTTTGTCGCAGAAGAAATACAGGGGTTTTTGGAAAAGGGGTTAACGCCATTAGCGAGCCTCAAGGTGGAACTTGAAGACTGTGGCCACGGATGCCGCAGCTCCTTGCCTAGTCCTGTCCTCGCCATCAGCTCGCGCGGATCTTGAGGTAACAAGCCGGGCAAAGCTGCCTCCATATTTCGATGGAAGTTGAATTTCGAATGTTGGAGTTGTTCGCTCCTGCGCATACCCATGTACACGATTAGGTTGCGTGGAAGAGGGTGGATGTTTCTCCGAATTTAGCGGAGTTTTAATTACGATGTTCCCACCGAACATTTTCGTCCACATTTATTTGCAGATACATGTGTTGGTTTATCCTCCACAGAGCCTTGAATTCTTCGCCACTGACACCCCTTGTAGCACGGGGAAATATTGTGTTCCTGAGCGTATGATCAGAAGACATTCCGAACTTTTTTTCAGGGAGGGCAGTGAGGTACTGGTTGCAAGGAGCACGTTGGGTAAGCTCGAGTTCCACTTTGTCGGTGCCTCGACTCCTCAAAACCCTTGTGCCCGGGTATCCTGGTGACGTGGTTAATTTTCTTCCATGTGGATCGGAATATCTTAAAGAAACGTTTAGGCATTATGCCTGCAGCCAACAGTCGAATGCTCTTTGAGAGTGTGGGATGACGTTACGCTTCTCTTTGGTGCTTCCGCTAGTCGGATTGCCAACAGGCTGGCTCCATCTTCCGCTTCTTTGTTCCTGTATGTTGGAGGATAATGCGGTCACAAAGGTTGCCAGAGCAGTCAAATTGGGCAGTTGCTGCCTCCTTCTTTCATTTCATCCGGTAGTCGGTGTATACTGTGTTCTTATATTTGACTTTACTGGAATTTACTTGATCTTGTCATATCGCTTCTCCTTGGGTAGGCTTGGATTCATGTTTTTGTGGGGAGTTTTATGCGGAGTCACTGGATCGGACACATGACCGTGATGGCTGGCAGTCGATAATTTTCCGAAAAGGGGGGGGGGGGGGGATCTTGTCTTCCACACGATGGCCCGTCCCGATTTTGTTTTCCCAGACACGCGCTTTGTGCTCGGAGAGCGGTATCTTTGATTTTTTCAAACGTGTTTTGAAGACACAATTTGAGGACCCATTCACGATCACCATCATCTACCGCCAATTGAGGTCCACGTATGATGAAGGACTCTTCCATTGACCTTCCCCCGCTCCTATGGTGCGATGCACGAGCTTATTCTTTGCCTCCGAATTTTATTATTTCGCCTCTCCATAGAGTTAAAGGCCTTCCCCTTCTACACAAGTCTCTGGGTGTCTATTCTGTTACCCTGGCTGTCAGTTCGTCTCATGGTAAAAATTACGAGGTGGAGGGCTGCCTTATATGCTTTCCTGATAATGGTGTTCATTTGATCTTCTTCGGAGCTGGTAAGTTAGGGGTACGGTAGGCTTAGTGAAATACGCCTCATGATCAGTGGCCGCCCGAATCTTAATACAGAGTTTAGCTGAACGTTTTCGACGGTCCGCTCCGGCACCGGCGGCCCGCTCAGCGCGACCGGAACCAATGCCGTTCGTGGACAAGCGCGCCGCGCATGCGCAATGGCGCTCCCGGTTGGTATAACGGAGCGTAGCAGACCGTGCAAAACGGTCAGCTAAAACTCGCTATTGGTACGAGATTTCGGCGCACGTTAAAGATTCACAGGTGCTCAAAATTAATCCGCATCCCTCTACTACGGCGCGCCTCATCGCCTGCGTTGCGTCGGCGCATTAAACCCTACAATCAAATCAATCAAAAACTCGCTATTCCTGCTCGTTCCTTGCTTACGCGTTTCATAATGCGGGCGAAGGGTTAAAGATATTTTTTATGATTGTGAGATCGGCTCTGCCGCTTGCCTCTAGTGCCACGCCGGGCATTTTTACATGACAGCTTTCTAGGAGGACATCCATACCTGTTTCTAGGGAGCCTTTTAACTTTTCCGCGTGGTTCCTTTCTTCATTTGCAAAACCAAGCTTGCGGCAGACCAAGAACCACCGGAACCTCGATAAAAATAGTTAATGAATTCACGTAATAGACGCTACATACTGGTTTTTATTTTAGTTTGTATCTGCTTGTAATATATTGGTTTTGGGGAGACTGGCGTCAATCCTTTGCCCCTGTTTTACTTTGGTGCCCTTGTGCTTGTGCCGGCATCAGATCCGGTGGATAACACGCCGCGGTGGCTCAGTTGGCAGGGCATTGCGCTACTGAACCCAAGGACGTGGGTTCGATTCCCAGCCGCAGCGGCAGTTTATCTGGCGGAAGCAGGAAACGGAAAAGCCAGGGCGTGGAGATTTCAGCGCACGTTAAATATTCCCAGATTGACTCAATAATAACCCGGAGCCCTCTACTGCCCAAGCAACCATGTACGTCCGTGGGACATCCGAAGAACAGCCGTACGTCCATTGCCGAGAACGGACGTCCAGCGTACGTACAGTACACATCCATTTTTGGACATACATTTCTGGATGTAGTACGTCGGACATCCAGCAGCGGACGAAAACTGGATGTACATTTTTAAAAGTTCAAGTCGTGCCCTATATTTGGTGTACAATGCAATATGGTCACACAATAAGCCTGTATTTTTAATCTGGGTCTACTACACAAGTTCTCAAAGCTTGAATAACAAAAAGTATCTGTGCATTCTGGCTGACATGCCAGCGAGGTTTATAGTAGCACGCGAAATGACACATAATTAAAGGGAAAGAAAAAAGAAACTTTCTCGTAAGCATTGACGGCATACACGTTGAAGAAAAACATTTATGTAAACACCCACACTTTTTTTACTCTAGCTACTTACTTTAAAAATGGTGGGTATAACTCGCCTCCGAATAGGCGATGAGACGTGCAAGGTCCAAATCATGTTTTGAATGGTGTACGACGCTGAGACATTCATTTTCCAACCACACGCTTAGTCATTGTACTAGGCACACATGTCTATCATTCAGTGACACACCTAAGCTCCGACATGAGGGGCGAAGTCTGTTGACTAATCACTTTTGTTTCTGGCTCTGAAATTTCTTTGTATATGCGCTTGATTTGGCCATCATTATGGCCAAATCAAGCGTGACCTTTGTAAGCTGGCTATGCCACATCGCAATTTTTTTTGCACAGGGTTGCTATAGAATCCCGGATCTTAGCCATAAAAGCTTTGCATGAAAAAATCCAACCTCATTTGGCCATAATTATGGCCAAATCAAGCGTGACCTTTGTAAGCTGGCTATACCACATCGCATTTTTCTGTGCACAGGGTTGCTATAGAATCCCGGATCTTGTCCATAAAAGCTTTGTATGAAAAAATCCAACCTCAATGACATGCATTAAGTTCTGCTCAGTATGAGGTAAAAACAAATGATACAGCCATTAATAAACAGCCTTTCAGCAGGTTTCTAGCCAACATGCAAAATAGTACGGAAAAAGGAGGACGTATAATTTGACTTCCTGCCTGCTCGTCGGCATAGAGACCGAAGTTTTGAGTACTGAAGAAGTTCTATCCCCTTAATTTTGTACCTTCTAGATTAACCTTCTTCCTGTGTAAAGACCTATTCTTCATTTGCCGAGCATGTAATTTCTGAAAATGAACCCATTGTTTGCGCACGCAGCCATGCTCAATGCGGTATATTGCGAGTGAAAAATAACCACAGGGTTTACTAGCAGTCGATTTTTATTCAACATTTTTGTTCCTTTAGGTTTTCTTCTCCTTTAGGTTTTCTTAACGCCAAACGCAGCCCTTTCTTTGGCCCTCCTGAGCCACTCCCTGATGTGGATTTCCACCTCGCTTCGCGGGCTGTCGCCAAGGAATTTGCTCTGTCTTACTGCGTCTGGAAGTGCAACAAAGATGCATATTTGGCATAGAAACAGATTGTCCCAAAAAATTGTGCGTACCGACAATCACTTGGCAGAGCTTGAGGCCCCGAAACCTCTTTTTGCCCTTGCGGCCTTCCATGCTGAATTGCTGGGCGACCCCATCCGTCAGCAGGCGTGGCATCATGGCCTTCACCGATGCCGGTATTGCCTTTCCTCCAAAGAAGGCAAGTTCAGCAATCTGTAACAAATTATTATAATGCGATCACCAGCACTCATTTCAATACACTGAGGAATCGTTGCCAAGGCTTTTCTTGCAGGATGATCCTGCATGCTTGGCTACAAATGTTTGCAGTGGTTGCAAATTTATTGAAAAGCTTGACTGCAATATATATGCACTCACCAAGGCCTCACGGTAGCCACCCGTAAGGGTTTCGTCAAAGGCGAGCACGGCCTCAACAGAACCCAGTGGGCCTACCATTACAGGTTCAGTAGGTGGACCAAAATTGCCGTTATTTTTGGTTGTAAGTCCATGGAGGCTCTCCAAAATTTCCATCTGGGTGTGCCGAATTATGCTTAAGGAGGTCAGCACACGCCTCTGAAACTCTGCAAGCAAGAACGTGATGTTTACAACAAATATTGTTGTAACTTATGAAGTTGACTCTAACACTTCACCCACATACCAGCACAACTCAGGGCCTTTGAAGAATTTCCTGGACCACCTAAAATTCAGAAAGTTTTTTTGATGCAGTTCGAAGAATCATATGACATCACTAAAAAAACAAAATAACTTACAGTTTTCTGCACGGGTGCCCGGGCCTTGTGATATTTGCACTCCTGTTCAAATTATTCACATGTTTAGCTCAAACGCCCAACAAATTTATATGAAAAGAAGATAATATTGCAAAAAAGCAGTACACAAGTGACTGGCGTACCTTCTCGCCCCTGTTGGTCAGGCCCTTGTTGCAGCATGCCGCTGCTGGCACATGTAGCTGTGCAGAGCATGAAACGGTCAATCTATCAACGTCTACATCAACACATAGACAAAACATTATTCCACTCTCTAACAATGGCACTAGGCTACGCTGGCGCACCTACCCCTCAACAAATTTAAAGCAAACAAAGATGTTGCAACAAAGAAGCTTACCTGCGTGCCCCAATTGCCTGAGCCCTTCATGTAGCCCACTGTTGGTACTTGTAGCTGTGTAGAAGGTCAAAATAGTCAACCTGGTAATGTTTACGTAAATACACAGACAAAAACAAAAAGAGAGGAACATACATGGGCTCTGCAGCAATGGCACTGGGCTGCTTTGGTGTGCCAGCCCCTGGATTGAACCTTCAAGACGTGCTAAAGTACATATGCGCAATTGAAAACTTCACATAAGGGTGCAGCCAGCTGGCTGGTTATTTACTTCACCTGGCAAGAATATAGCAAGTGAAATGTACAACTCTAAAAAGTGGGATATGTATATAAATGAGCAGATTTTGAGGCAAAAGAACTGCAAATATAAGCACTGTATGAGGATATTACAAATTGTATGTATGCAGGACTGGAAGCATTATTGGGTTACATCACAAGGATGTTGTGTTTGCATCTTTAACTCTCGAAGCTAATCGTTTATGCTACTTTTATGCAAGTAGACCTGTAGTGGAAACTGGGGCTTCGCACATTCAGTAGTGAAGTACATTAAATGGGCAGAATACATACATACACAGACATGCGAAAGGACAACAAAGTTCTTCACAAACAGTTGAAGTAAAGCTGCCAGCACTGAACAGCCTAAAAAGTGGCTCTCAAAACCAAAGTAGTAACATGCAACTCTGTCACAAAATCTTCAAACAAAAGTGAAAAAAAGTGCAATAGTATTACGAGGTGGCTCTGATGTCACGAACGCTGTTGGGGCACGCGGAAAACCATCAGAGTCCGATTCCCCGGACGTGGAATATTCATCCACCCAGCGTGCTGGCCTCACTCGGCGCCGCTTTCTGGGCATCTCCTCCCCACCAGAAAGGTCGGAAGTGAACTGGGCCATTTCCAGTTTTTTCCTTCCTAGCTCATATGAACCTTGTTAATGTAAAATAAAAGTGCTTATCACTACTTGCGCAGACCACAAGCGCATGCTTTAGACTCACCAAACACTCCCTTCACGGCCGCATTGTAAAAGTGAGAGCCTGGGCCTGATGGCTGCCCTTTATTTGCCATCCTGGCAGCTTTGTCAGGTGGTACATTTGGCCACCAACACTTTTCACGATTCAGCCATGCACACGGAACGATTTCCACAGTTTTTTTCCTTGCCGTCATCAAATTCCACGATCGCATACATCTGAAAATATGCAGTTTTCCTACAAGTACCGCTCAGAGAGATAATGGGCCTTCTAAATTTACGAGGCTTGAATATATAGCCCACAGGCAATCCAACGGCTGCTGTTCCCACACGAGTACATAAAAATTTGAGCTCTACATGACAACCCTGGCAGTACATGTCATGATAATCAAGGAGGCCCACTACCACATTGTGGATCACTTGTGCAAAAACCAACATACCAGTGGTCAACTAAAACTTCCCAAAACTGCTTTTGGGCAAAAAGCATTTTTAAAGATAAGATTTAAAAGTCAACCACACAGTTCATATGAAAAAATTGAAATCTGACCCCTGTACTACAAGAAAAAAATTAAAAGCGATTACGACACTTGGCGCAAACTGGCTGCGGCAAATGAAAATTCAAGCAACAAAATCCGCAAGGAACTAATTGTAGCGCCTCATCGGGGAGAGAGGAGCCGATACTGTAAAAAGGGACTTTTTTGCCACTTGTTATTCTTTTAACAATGTCTTTCGCGACCGCAGCTTGACCACAAATAAACAAATCAAATCAACCGTCAATAGTAAGTGGCTGCCAAGCCGCTACAAAAAAAAATTCCCGCGCCTTTCCGCGAGGGGAACACGAGTAAATGCAGAGCATTGGGGGTCGTTAACGCCGCGTAAAGTCGCGTTAGGGTGGGTAGTTGGGTCGTAGTTGCGTTGGTGTTGGTTTGGGGTAGAGAGAGGAGTAAAATCGCGTTAGGGTGGAGCGAGCGTCAACCAAGGAAGGAAGGAGCAACGCAGTGACTGAAGCACGAGCGACCGCTAGCCGCTTTATATTTGCAGCGCGCGCAGTAGAGGGAGAGCAGTACGGGGGGGAGAGCGCGCATGCGCAAGCAGCACGCGCCCTTCCACGCCCCACCGCGCTGCTATCACGCACCTGTTACGCCGAGACCGCGACGGAGCGAACGGGCTGACTACGATGCATGCGCGCGCCAGCTGCTGTTGAGAGAGAGGAGGGAAGGAGGAGAGGCGCACCTGCTGCGGACGCGGAGCTGTGGACGCCGTCCGACGCAGGAAGAGGCGAGGCTAAGAAATGCTCTGGATTTAAAAAAGCGGCATGCATGTCACGCCAGTGTTCAGCTAGCACGGAGTCGCGCGTTCCGAGTCCTGGCCGCACACGCGATTGCAAAAGCAATCGAAATCAATCTGTAGCCTCACACATTTGTTACGGCACTGATTGCTGCGCACAGCAGCTTTGGCAGAGCAAGGCTCCATCGGGAGGGCAATTTCAACAGATCAGACGTTAGGTATTTCGTGCCAACTGCAGCTCGATCAGTCAGTTGACTTGACCGTATTTTGTGAAGTTTGAGACACGTGCGCCAGAAACGCATGCTGGCCAACCGACAAACGTAGCCAGCGTGACATTACAAAGCCCCCACCGGCAACACGCAAGCCACAATTCAAAAGTACACTTAACTTCCCTACTATGCACTGTAAAAGTAACTCTTACGAAATACCAAACATTTAGTTACAATTGATCAACACGAGAAAGGAAAAGAGCTCGCTTGAGTAGAACTGCATGCAATGGCCACTTACAATGGGATGTTGAGTCAAAATAATGCTGGTGTCCAACTTGCTGCTATCGCAGAGGTGCGCTCAAATGCTGTCGTTCAAACTCTACTGCTCATCTTGGTTCCTCTATGGTTCAGGCGGTTCAGGTAGGGAGGTACGGAGGCACGGATACGGGTACGGATAGATGTATGAGCCGCAGATCCGTATTATTAAAAAAATTAGCGCCAATCCACCATGTGAATGTGGTTGGAAAGCAAAGCTGTAAACCGCACCCACAACGGTTAACCATGCGACGTCCCTTAAATTCACTCACGCCGCTCTACAAATAGTGAAACCAGAGAGAAGTGAAATGCACTGAACCACACCCTCTATTCTTCAAATATATATTCTTGGTAGGGTGAAATTAATGCATGATGCGTGAACGGTAGTTGAAAGAGTTGTATTGCTGTAAACCGATACAACCCAAACATATGTGGAAACCGTTTTTTTATGAAACTATAGCTTAAACCCGGTGTTAGACGATATCACTTCTCCGTATCTGCCGTCGCGGACGGACGCGATGAGATCGGCGGCAGAGACGGCGGAGGAGCTGGAGGAGAAGAAGGAAATACTTCTATTCAGATTTCTGAACGGCTCGGTGTGCGGCCCATGGGAGTGGTTTCTTCTCCACTGTAGCCCATATTCACTCCGCGCCACCTGTGCTCTATCCACCAGCTGAGGCTGAGTAGGCAGAGAGGGGCTGGACAGAAGCATCTCTCATTGCTCTTGTTTGGTAGTTGACAGAAAGAGAGGAGGGTTTTCAGGGCGAAAGTGGCACACCCTGATTAGGTGTAAGAGTGTTCCTATTTCTGAGCAAAATTTACATTCAGCTTCGTACTGATCCCGGTGCATTAAGTGAAGACGCGGTGGGTGTGTTGGAGAGAGAGATAGGGAGAGAGAGAGAGAGCGAGAGAGAGAGAGGGGGGGGCATTTATTAAAGAAGGCCTCTAAGCCAGGGAGGTGGCCGGGAGCTGTGGGGCGATCTTCGTAGCCTGGGCTATGATGATTTTCTGCCTAGAGCTACGAGGAATTAATTTAGGGTATCATATGGACAGGCCCACATGTGATGTTGTACCGTGGCCTTGTCTCCGAATAGTGGGCAAAAGGGAGACGGAAGCAGCTGGATTGTGTGAGCCGTAGGGAAGTTTGTTGTTCTGTGGAAGGGCCAGGCTAAGGCGAAGGTAGGGTCTCTCTCAGAAGGCGATAATGCTGGGAACTATGTCCCTGAATGAGACAAGCGGGTGACTGTCCTCGTGCAGCTTCATAGCACGGGGGATAAAAGTGCAGGCTTGGTGGGCGAATTCTCTATGGAAGCGTGAGCGGGTGTCTAGATGAGCTGAAAAGAACCATTTTGGGGAGTGGTTTTTTAGCACATGCAGTGCAGGTCGGGACACCAAACCCGAATGGAAATTCCGATAGTCTTATTGGGAATCGGTGACTACCTTACGAACCCCTGGTTCAGTGAGAGCCAAGGCGATTACTGCCTCTTCTGCTGCCGTCAAGTTTTCGGTCTTGAGTGAGGCTCAAGCGAGGAGGTTGGTTCTGGAGATAGGCACGATGATGGCGTACTGCTGCCCTCGATGTTGGGAGGTGTATGTGTAGCTAACTGCATGATCTTCACCGAGGGTGGTGTTGAGCGCTTGAGCCCGTGCTTGTCGGCGGCCCGTGTAGTCTGAGGGGTTCATATTTCTAAGCAAAGGGAGCATCTTTGTTTCTTGTCGCCAAGAGTCCGGGAGTACATCAAGCGGAGGGACATTCTGTGCCGTCCAGCCAATCTGGCGAAGGGTGCGGCGACCCGCCAAAGTGATTCTCTGTCGGAGCTTCTGGTTGGAAAGGTGGCCTTCTATCAGTTCTTCCACCGTGTTGTGGAGACCCGTGCTAAGCAGCCTCTCTGTGAACGCACTCATGGGAAGACCAATGGCTTGCTCAACCACCTTTCGAATCATAATATAAAGCATCTTTATGTCCTCCTTGCCGAGAAGAAGACAGGGGGTTGACGTAAGTGATTCTCGAAAGGACAAAAGCTTGAACTAATCGAAAAGTATTGCATTCCTTGAGGCCTCGCTTCTTGGTGGCAACTCGCCTGATCATGTGTATTTTATTAATGCTGTGTTGAGGCGTTGCAAGGATACGTCACTATGGGTGTTGGCCTGAAGATGTAGGCCCAGGATCTTGATGCTGGGGCTTGGAGTGATGGCCTGGCCATCAAGGAGTATGTTAATGTGTTCCTTGGGGTGTCGTTTGGCGTGAATGCGGACGACAAGGAGCTGACATGTTCTGTGTGAACACTGAAAGCAACAGGATTTACCATATTGGCGTACTAGAAGTGAGATGCCATGGGTTGGTGTAAGCTTCCTTTATTCGCTATCCCGTGGCATTCAGCGAGAATGCAGGGGTTAAATTCGTAAATGTGCTTGGTTAGTGCAGCACTTCTCTTGCCCGTCTCCTCGTGGGCTCGTAGCTAAATCGGTAAGACAACAGGCTCTGGCTTTGTTACACGATTAGTTCCAGGTTCAATTCCTGGGGGTGCGAGTAAATTGTTTTATTTGTTCGCGGGAGTTTTCTGGTGACACCAACGGTCGCGAAAGAACCCTTGGGGGGTAGAGGTAGAAAGCTTTGCTTTAAAAAACACACTTTGTGCGGCTCATGCGTAACAGATACTCTAAACAAAATTACTTAAATACTTAAACCACTAAACACTTTTCGTTTTGCCAGCTCGGCGTTCCGCAGTTTGAGAATTTGAACTATTTGAGACAATGTGTTCGGTATACCAATACCCAAATGTGTAGTACGTTCTTTTTGTTAGAAGTCAGTCTTGTAATAGGAGAAAAAACTTCACTTCATTTCATCATCATCATCATCACACCCTATCTACGCCCACTGCAGGGCAAAGGCCTCTCCCATTATTCTCCAATTCCCTCGGTCCTGTGCCAACTGTGACCAATTTATCCCCGCAAACTTCTTGATCTCATCTGCCCATCTAACTTTCTGCCGCCCCCTGCAACGCTTGCCTTCTCTAGGGATCCACTCTGTTACCCTTAATGACCAGCGGTTATCTTGCCTTCGCATTACATGCCCTGCCCACGTCCATTTCTTCTTAATTTCTACTAATATGTCTTTAACACCAGTTTGCTCCCTGACCCACTCCGCTCTCTTCTTGTCCCTTAATGTTACACCTATCATTTTCCGCTCCATTGCCCTCTGAGTCGTTCTCAATTTAAGTTGAACCCTCTTAGTGAGCCTCCAAGTTTCTGCCCCGTAGGTGAGTACCGATAAGATGCAGCTGTCATACACTTTCTTCTTCAGCGACAATGGTAGGCTGCTATTCATTATCTGAGAATGTCTGCCATATGCGCCCCACCCCATTCGGATCCTTCTAATTATCTCTGCCTCATGGTTGGGATCTGGGGTCACAACTTGGCCTAAGTATATATATTCGCTTACCACTTCCACTGCCTCGCCATCTATCTCAAACTGCTGTGCTGTCCCGAGGTTATTGATTATTACTTTAGTTTTCTGCATATTAATTTTCAGGCCCACGATTCTACTCTGTTCGCCCAGTGCGGAAAAGCATGCTTTGCAATTCGTTCCCGAGTTAGTTAGCAAGGCAACGTCATCAGCAAATCTGAGGTTACTGAGGTATTCTCCATTAATCCTTAGTCCCACCTGTTCCCAATCTAACGTTCCGAATACTTCTTGTAAGCATGCTGTGAATAACATTGGAGAGATTGTGTCTCCTTGTCTGACACCCTTCCTTACAGGTATTTTACTGCTCTCCCTATGGAGGATGATGGTAGCTGTAGACCCATTATAGATATCCTCTAGTATTCTTACATAATGCTCATCTGCCCCCTGGTTCCGTAATGCCTGAATGACTGCTAGGGTGAATGAAAGTGAATGAATCACTTCATTTCGATAAGAGTTAAAACATAATGCCGACAAAAAAAATCTCTAATGAAAATAATTGTCACATTCTAGCATGTTTTGGCTGACAACAAAGGCAAATAATTGAGAAGAGTAAAAAAAAAGAAGTATAAACTGTTCACAGTGTAACGCGAGAAGCTTTTTATCTTTAATCTAGAGGTAGAGCGTGTTATATTGTTATAGTTTGTGTTTTTTACTGTTTGCATTCACCGTGGCGCAAGCTGCGGCCACTGCGGTGGCCTGGTCGCCTGGTGTCGACATCAACATCGCTATCATCGCAGCTATGGCAAACATGGATGCTTCCCTACTTGACGGCAAAAACTTTGGCTACGGTGGTTATGTGAACTCTATGCGCGCACTCGTACTTCAAAAACATCTGGATACATTTCTTTGAGTTGGTCAAGTAACTTTCACAGTGCAGTTTGAGTTAGCTTAATTGTCATGCCGAAAGCCCGGGACAAAACGCGTTTAACAGCCTGACGGGAAACGAGCACATTGTTCGAGAGGTACGGTCGACCCATCCGCCAAGAAGCCACAGCATGTTGTATGACCGATGCAGTACAGCGTAATGACGTTTCGTGCGGTGACAACAACTGTGGTACCGGCAGCGCGTGTCCAACTTGTGTTCACGTTCTTGGTGATGAAGCAACATCTGACGTTCACAGTTCTGATGAACCAGCGACGCTGTGTGACGAACCGGCGACACTGCAAACCAGCGCCGTGGAGACGCCAGCTACGTGTACAGACACGTCGAGTGATTAAGACGGTGTACCGGACTCGCCACCTCTAGCTTCTGAGCCAGTCTTCGAATTACCCTACAATGCACCGCTAACGCAGAACAAAGGCCTGAATGTAGCGACTTAGCTGCAGGCCCTGCGGGAGAACATTACGCAGGCCGCCCTAACCTCGCTGCTGAAGGTGCTGAAATCTTGTCCGTCCGACGCATCTTGTCTGCCCAGCGACGCTCGTACATTGTTGCGGACGCCGAGAGATACGATTGCGTTCTGCAGAGACAATAATGCCCCCGGGGCACTACTGCCATTTAGGGCTGGAGCATCAGCTCAGAAACGCCCTCGCCCTCGCCCTCGCTGACGCTGCTACAGGGGGATCCATTACTCTGCAGTTCAGCTTTGACGGGCTGCCGATTTCCAAGAGCTCGAGAAAAGAATTGTGGCCCATCCAGTGCAGAATTCTTGAACACCATGATGCAGTGCCTTTCGTCATTGGTGTCTGGGCTGGTGCAGCAAAACCAGATTCGGCCGAGGAATATTTAGCCCAATTTCTAACTGAGCTGAAACAACTCATGAGAAATGGAATTAGTTTTGATGGGCGCGTGACCAAGTCTCTGTGCACAGCTTCATCTGTGACGCACCGGCTCGGGCCTTTGTGTACTGCATCAAGCCTCACATGGCCCACCTTGGGTGTCCCAAGTGCAGAGTTGAAGGGGACAACCTAAACCACAGAGCATATTTCCCGCCTGTGATTTCCACACTGCGTACTGATGAATCGGTCAGGCTTCAAACAGATTACGAACACCACCTCGGTGTGTCACCTATGACCCCACTTCCCATCGATATCGTCAGTACTGCGCCTCTTGATTATATGCGCCTACTCTGCCTTGGAGTCACAAAGAAACTGCTCGATCTGTGGTTTCGTGGCCCATATCAAAAGCCTTTTGAAGTACGTTTTGGCCCAGATGAACGAAAGCAGCTGTCGAAGTTGACCCTCTCTTTGGAGCCACATGTACCTAAAGAGTTTGCGCGGAAGCATAGGAGTACAAGTGAAGTACAGCGCTGGAAGGAGACAGAGCTCAGATTTTTTTTACTTTAAAGTGGGCCTGTTGTTCAGTCCTTCGGTCAGACAGGTACAAAAACTTTCTTGCTTTGCACTGTGCAAAATGTTTGGTGTCGAGCCCCACATTGTGCACTCAGTATGTTGATTATGCAGAGTCTCTTTATAAGCACTTTGTTGAGACATTTGCCATACTCTATGGAACTGACCGTGTGTCATACAATGTTCATTGTGTGTTGCACCTAGCAAATGATGTAAGCAACTTTGGTCCTGTGAATGCCTTTAGTGCTTTTCCATTTGAGAATAATATGCAGTTTCTTAAGCGGCTTCTCAGAGGTCAGAACACTCCACTGGCACAGTTGTACAACCGCCTTAAAGAACGAGAAGGAAAACTGGCTGCGCGCACATCCTCTTCTGCACGGAATTTATCATCAGACATCTTTCAACTTGTACAGGAGCATAAAGGTTGTTTGCTTCCACCTGGCTTGACACCCCCTCAGTACAGATGTACAGATGTGCAGAATTTCGGGGATTCCACTCTTACCGTGAACCCTCCAAACAACTGCTGTGTGGTAGACAATTCTACCATCATTGCAGACAGCTTTTCTCGTACCACTTCAACAAAGGTACCATGCATCATTGGTCAAGAGTTCACAGACAAAAAAGACTTCAATACAAGGCCGTTTCCATCTAGCTCCATTGTTATCTTCGCTGTTTCTCAACTTTCTGGCACAAGATTCTGGCCTATGAGGAATGTGCAGAAACTTGTCAGACTTCCCTCGCACAATGTGGCGGTGCAGTGTTACACCGCCACATGTGTAAACTCATCTTTTTTTTTAATTTAGAGTTGTTTGTATTGAATGTCATGCATTGTGAAACCCCTACGGTTGCATTGAACGCCTGTATATAATTTATCTGGATTGTTTCTCAAATCTACATAAGAATGTGTATTGCAGGGATTTCTGTTCTTCACCCTTGCAGCCCCCTCCCCTTCATTTATCTGTGTTACCCCCTCTAGCTCATTTTTTTTCTCCTTCAACGTTATTTCTGCGCCTCCTTTTGTATAGAAGTGTATACTCTCTTTTTTTCCTTCCTTTTCCTTTTTTTATTATATTGTTTATGTTTATACGCTGCTGTCTCCAACTGTAAAATGGATTTGTAGGGCCCGTCAAGTTGCATGATTGCAACTTTTTCCCTATTTGTCCTGGCCATGAACTTGCTTGTGAAATAAATAAACATTCATTCATTCATTCAATCAATCAGTTGTTATTCCATTGCTGCACACATGCGGATATGTAAAGTGCTCAACTGTAGTTGAGCACTTAACAGATCCGCATATACGCCTCGCTGAATATTCCTGTCATATGAGTATGAGCTCAGGCTAGTGTGCCCAACTGTAGCTGCTTTATTGTCTTCGAAAGAGGGGCAGGTGCTTCTGATCTCAGTAAAACGGCGAGGTAGCAAGGCTTAGATTCAGGGGCTTAGTTTTTTTTGCCACTCTGCCTGTTAGAACTAAAGAGTTGACAGTGGCGCTGTGCACGGTTTTTCATGGCTTCTATGCTTCGGCTGTACGTTTCACTGACAGGCAAACTTGCCCTGTGCGCTTTTAAACTGAGTTAATCTGCCAACTGCAATTGCCACCTGTAATAAATTGAAATGCAGCCAACAGTGAAAGTCTGAATATCATGTGGGTGGTTATTCGAAGAAATTTTCTCATCTGCAAGACAACCTGGCAGCATCTATGATGTGAGTGGCTCATCTTTTCATAACCACTTACTGTTTTGCTTGGCCTTGAAATGTATTTTCAGGCATACATCTTTTCTTCCAGGCTTGCACTGTGCAGTGGTGTTTGCAGTCCCAGCCCGAGCAGACAGTAATGAGAGCCTGAACATCGTGGGTTTTCGTGGAATTCGTCGTGCCCACTGCAACCCGGCAGTTATTTTCATGTGAGTGGTTCATTCCCCCGGCAACCTTTCACTGTTTTATGGTGGCTGGAATGACCTGTGCTCTTCATTTCCTTTTTTTCTTAGCGCTCCGTGGCACAACAGACTCTTGGTGGACGGTGTGGAAAGTTCGGCAACCCTAAAGGTGTAAAATGCTATGGAAGTCTTCTCCTCACGGCAACTTTGCAGCTGCTGGTATGGGAGTCACCTCCAGAATGGTGTTTACTTTGATCTGTCCAAACTTCCATTCCTTGGGCAGATCTACTCTGCTGTACCTCATTTGCCCGTCTTTTTTTCTTCTAGGTATGCACTGTGCAGTGGTGTTGCAGTCCCAGCCCGAGCAGACAGTAATGAGAGCCTGAACATCGTTGGTTTTCGTTGAATTCGTCATGCCCACTGCAACCAGGCCGTTATTTTCATGTGAGTGGTTCATTCCCCCGGCAACCTTTGACTGTTTTATTCTGGCTGGAATGACCTGTGCTTTTCATTTCCTTTTTCTTAGCGCTCCGTTGCACAACAGACTCTTGGGGTGGATGGTGTGGAAAGTTCGGCAACCCTGAAGGTGGAAATGCATGGAATATCTTCTCCTCACGGCAACTTTGCATCTGCTGGTATGGGAGTCACCTCCAGAATGGTGTCTACTTTGCTCTGTTCAAACCTGAATTGCTTGAGCTGATCTACTCTGTTGCGCTAATTTGCCTGTGTTTTTTCATCTAGAGATGGATTGTTTTGAAATCCTGGAAAATGCGGTCCACCCCCTACCCTGCTAGTTTTCCTGCTAAACACATACTATATCTTTCCGTCATTTAAAAAGCACACGGCTGAGTTGCACGCATACTGTTTTACAAAGAAAAATTTGTATTTGTTCTCTTATCATCACATTTAATTCCTTCCTCAGGCACCCAAAAAATGTTTGATTGTAGCAAGAGCAACTCCAGGATATGACATTCTTCGGCTTCAATAAAATCTGGACAAATGGCCGAAGCAAGATGTCATGATGTGTGAATTGGATGCTAGAGGCGAATAAAGTGTTCATTTATGGCAGTTTAACTGCTTCAAAACACTGTATGTTTTAAATTGTACATGAGCATGATACCGTAAAATTGTACGCAACATCCGAAATGCGTACGGTGACGTATCGAATTCCGGACGTCCGATAGGACGTACGGAAGTGTTAAAACCGGACGTCCGTCGTACGTTCAGGGGATGTCCGTCGGCTCCCAAATGGACATCCTTCGGACATACGCTAGATCCGGAG
Source organism: Haemaphysalis longicornis (assembly GCA_013339765.2). NCBI lineage: Eukaryota > Metazoa > Arthropoda > Arachnida > Ixodida > Ixodidae > Haemaphysalis > Haemaphysalis longicornis. The sequence goes on from CM023453.1 coordinate 57,992,388, forward strand.
CGGACATCAAGTCGACGTTCGACGGATGTACGGCGGTTGCTTGGGTGTTGCACGCATCGTAGCGCAGGTGTTCTTTTGTCAAGTGAATTACCGAAACTTCATATTCTTTTTTTCTTGCGCTGGACAGGTTATGGTGTCAGTTGCGGGCACGGCCGGCGACTGTGTCTGCCTGGCACTCAGCGACTTTGCCACCGATAGGGCGTACGTAGAACGCACTTCACTGCAGAGGCACGGCAGCAGCTCAAAATGCGCATCGTTTCTTTCGCCTCCGCCTTACTATCGTTGGCCTCTTTTCCACTCTTGAGTTGCCACTGCACCATATTCCAGATTCAGAAGAGTAAACGCATCTCTCTGCCTCATTCATAGCTTCCGGGTGGCAGTGATGATGTATTTCCGCGAACGATTGATGATCACAGCTGATAGCGGAGGGTGTGTAGGCAATCCCGAAGATTACTTTGCGCAAGAATCACTGCCTTCCAAGACTGCAACAAACTGCAGGCAGAAATGTACAGGTCAGTCTCACTAACAACTGGTTGCTGCAAATTGATGAAAACGATGCAAATTGATGAATTGATGAACGAGTTGGCCTATAGGGACCGGGCGGCCATTGTATGGCACCAGCGTCGTTTCAGCGAACAGCGCCGCCCGTGGCGAACCGCTCGTCAGTGGAATGCCGGTGGCGGTCAGCGCAGCGTAGTATGGCTTTCTGTCGTTTTTCTGCGGTGCGGCTTGCAAAGCGCTCGTAACCCTACGTGCATTTTTCAGATCGGTGAATCTTGAGTGTGGATGTGACGTTTACGAGGCATGCCATGTGTGTTATTTACGCCCATACTCAGTATTTACAAATAGCAGACGACGCTCAATGCGCCAAGCTGGAAGTCAAGCTGGAAGTGAAAGTTCGTTGCTTCATGCAATTTTTTCATGCCTGCATGCAGTTTCGCGAATCGAGGAGTATATTTCCGCTAAATGCTCCCACAAAGCCGGTGTGTGCAACTGATCTAGGAATGCTGCGGCGCTGGCCTTTGGCAGTTGATGACGAAACGGCGTCGACATCGTGCACAAGCGAAAGAAAAAGTTGGAGGGTGTCTTCGAAGATTTACCTCAAAATAGAAATTGTGACGGACGACGCTTCCGTAACTTCATTACCTACGGCTGAAACGTGTTTAATTTCACTGAAATGCTCTTACTACAGTCATCGGGAATCGTTTTTAGAATAAATACCGCATGATAGGGGATTGTTATTGCTTGTCGTGGAGAAGCATTGCTTTACAAGAATCGCAATGGTTGCTGGCTAGTTGGTAAATGATTTTTCAAAAACCAATTCCTGCGTGGCTGAAGGACGCAAGACAGGAGGGTGCCCGAAACCTGTACTCAGCTTCACAACTGAATGCTGCGGTCGGTTTACAAGCTGCCACCTACGCTTGAAAAATCATGCACACCTCCATCTAACGACGATGATGGTTTATCGCAAAGCTCTATCGTATGGGCGTCCTTGGTTGCCTTCTGGATTTAAACTTTGACTAGTTAAGCGTCGAATTTGACCAACACGCAGTTTGGTCTTTTGATCGCAGCGTTTTTGACTGACCATTTCCCATTCGATTTCGCACGAAGAAAGCTTTGTGTTCAACCATCATAATCATTAGACGGAGTGCTAGATGATTTTGCTGTTTAATTTTGAACTTCCATGCCCCCTCTCCAAATCTAAACTTTTTCCAGCGTGTCGGAAATGTGTCTGTGGTGGAGGACTCGGGCTCATGCACCCATATTTGAGGCAACTAATCGCGCGTTTTTGTTGTCTTCACCAGGCATTACACGATTTTTTTAGGTACTCTGTAAAGAACACCGGCTGACGTTAACACTGCCACATTTTTTAACTATCGGTGCCAGCCTTTATTCTAGGCAGGTGGTAAAACGGGAAGGGTAGGAGGGATGGTTTGTAGCTTGGGCTGTTGAGTTGGTGAATAACTTTGGCTCTTGATAAAATGACCACCATAAACGTGGGATTTCCACTTCGGCTTTCAGGCTCCCATTCAGGTCACAGTGTCGCTCACCAAAACCGAAGGTACAAAGCTTACGGTTACAGAAAGTGTAAACTACCGCAACATTTCTACGGCTACACGGTAATCCATCTCGTATGCAGGTGCCTTTCTATTTAAACCACACGTATCGAGGTATCCCAGCGCTAAGGCTGGCGTGGAAACCGTAGTCATTGAAACCAGTGAGATAACTTAAAGTGGTAGAAATGAATTCTAATATTGCTAATAGTTTTATTCCTACTCAGATCGCGCGGAGCCAGGCGCAGGGCCCTGCAAAAAGCGCTCGTGTCAATGTAGCCCTTCGCCAACCTTACAAGCATCCAATAAGTTTCCGTAGCCGTCAGTGCATTGAAGAAGAAAATAATACTAATAATAGTAGTTCTATTCGTACTCAGAACGGGTGGAGCCAAGCGCAGATCGCTGCAAAAAGCGCTCATGCCATTGCAGCCGATACCCAACTTTAGACGCGTCCGACAAGTTTACGTTGTGATTACTGCATCTAAGAACCCAACACATCTGTTTAGACTTCGTTTCATCTCACATGTCTGCTCACAACGCCACCAAAACATACAAAGCACGGAAGCAAACACGACAAAAACAACGGGAGGCTGTGTAGTCCAATGCACCGGCTCATTCCACTGACGAGGGGAGCGCCGAGTGGTGGCGCCACCCGTCCAGATGCCCGGTCCCTATAACGAGTGGCCTTGTAACAAGTGGGCAATACCCATACGCATCATATATTCAGCATCGTGTATATATCACAGTAAATTTCAGGACTTTTACTCCTTCAGGCACGGGCCCCCGTCTCTACTATCGCTATGCAGGACGTGGCAAACTCCGATGTCGAAATTACGGACACTTTATGTACGTAATTTGGACATCCGAGTTGCCTTGTATATACAGCATATATACAACACAACTGCTATAGCCCGCAGTGGGGCTTAGAAAGTGCTTGCCATGGTTTAACCGGCACTCCGGAATTCTAACTGTGACCTGCCGCAAATTCAACAGAAAAAAACCCTCTTGTTCTTAAAGGGCCACACTTCATGCTTGGCCCTTTGAGAGGAGAGGAAGAGGGTTCAACCCAATTCAACTGGGCACTTGTGTTCTGTTTTCCAAGAGGCGTGGCATTCGGCCGGATCCAGACATTCGTCTCCATGGTGCCTCTGTTCCTGTCAAAAAGGAACACAAGTTTTTAGGTATAATCTTTGACGAAAAGCTCACATTCATCCCACACATAAAACAACTAAAACATAAATGCTTAAAAACAATGAATATCCTAAAGGTTCTTTCGCACATCTCTTTTGGTGCTGACAAACAACTTCTTTTACGTGTTTTACCAGCCTAATAGGCTCACGACCGGACTATGGTAGCGTTGTCTATGGGTCAGCCACTAAAACATCCCTCAGATTGCTGGACCCTGTGCTTCATCTAGGGCTCCGCTTGTCGTGTGGTGCCTTCAGAACTAGTCCAGGTGAAAGCCTGTATGTAGAGTGCAACAAATGGAACCTACAACGTCAGCGAGCATACACAGACCTCCTTTATGCTTTTAAAATTTCATCCATGCCTCACCATCCTTTTAAATCAGTTTTTCATGATACCTCCATGACTGAACTCCTTTTAAATCGACCATCGTTCTCTGCGCCCTTCTCTTACAGAGTTAAGAGGAAGCGTCAGATCTTGCTGTCTCCTTTTTAGACACCATCCAAAGTTCTGTAACAGATTTCATAGCACCATGGCATCTCCGCCCTGTGTCATGCGACACATCTTTCACACATGTAGATAAAAACCGAGCTCCATCATGTGCAATTCAGCAGCACTTCTTGTAGTTGCAGGAGAAATATCATTATTCTGAATTTTATACGGATGCCTCTAAGACTTCCACCTCTGGGTCCTGCGCGGCGCATGGGCCCGGCCTTAATGTCACCAGAACTCTGAATAATCATACTAGTATCTTTACGGCAGAGGCTTATGGTGTACTTGTTGTTAATCATATACTCCAAAGCCACACCCCACAATCTATTATATATACAGATTCATTCAGTGTTGTGCTGGCATTGTCATCAACAAAGTCTTCAAAAAATCACGTTGTAAATCTTATCATCAAAGGTATTATGTCGGTGTATGTCCACAAATTTGAACTCGTCCTTTGCTGGGTCTCTGGCCACTGTGGTATAGCCGGCAACGAAGCCGCGGATCCAATGGCCGCTGCTGCTACACTCTCGAATGCTGTTGATATAACCACATTACCCTACACTGACGTGAAGCCACGCATCAAACAACAACTTCGCGAAACATGGCAAACACATTGGAGTGAACAAACAGACAAGTTACACGTAATAAAACCACACTTGGGACCGTACACCTCCGATACACGCAACAGATGCATAGAAGTCACTTTGGCTAGATTACGGATAGGGCACACGCACGCAACGCACTCGCACCTGCTCACTGGATCTCCAAGACCTCTGTGCAGCAGGTGCGGAGAGGCCCTATCCGTGATCCACATCCTCATACAATGTAAGGCACTCGACATTACACGACGAAAACACTTCCCACAACTACACACACGACATATTCCACCACACCCGTCATACTTCTTAGGAGACGATGCCATGTTTTCTGTTCAGCGCACCTTCAGCGAGTTCCTATCAGAAGTGCACTTTTTACAACTCTTCTCATACCACCCATAGTTTTACCCCTGGTGCTATACACCAGCCACCTTATTTATTCTTAAACCACTCTTGTTCTTTACCCTGGCCCTTTACACCAGCCGTACTCATAGTTTTTTTTAACTTATTTTATTTCGTGTTCTCTCCTCATCAAATAACTTTGTGTTTAGCGCTCTTTGCCCGTGTCGGCCTTGCGCCAATAAAATCAAACCATCATCAATTCAACTGGGCTCAACCCAATATCAAGTGGGCTGGGGCTCCTTAACGTTTCAATGCATTTTCTATGCGGCCCTAGCTCTAGTGTGCCATGTTGCTTCAACTCCTTAAAAAAAAGAAACACGCGGAACAAGTTGCACCGCCAAAGCAATGTTCTTCGCGCAACGACTAATTCATCGCTACCCACACTTTGCTATCAAAACGCAGCGTGACGGCTACTGCTTGCCAGTCGTGCGCTGCCTTATCATTCGCAGTCGGTAGATAAGTGCCCGGTTGACCACCGGGGGTCAACGTTGCCACAGAAAAGTCGGCTGTAGGTCCGTTCGATTCGCCTGCACTACCTGAACTGGTTCACGCGGCGCTGCACTCCGCTATTCGTTTCAGCGGTGCAACATGGCGCCTTCTGCACGACGCCGTTCGTTTCAAAAAGTGCAGACGTCGACCAGGTCTTGTTCAGCAAAAGTTCGCGAAATCTGTGCACCTCCTCATCGCTCAGTGCCGAAGTCGTGCAGGCCGTGCAAGCAACCGCCCGCCATGGAAGCAGACGACGGATTGCGAGTAATAGACGGCGAGGATACTTGTGTCATTCCAGTCGTCGACGTGAACGGCGAACGAGTTCGAGTACACTGTAACAGGGGAACGGCTACGCCTACTCGACATCAGGTATGTGAAGCGGAATAGGCTTATCGCCGTGACGCCGCAATGGGGCTGCTCTCCCTCGCCGCGGCGTAGTTTTTCGCGCGCTTTTACGCGCACTTATGCCGACGCGCGAGTACGTCGTTATTACACGTCCATCCAAATTGGTGCGTAATAATAATAAGATAATAATAACTTGGCGCAGAAAAAAAAAGTTCCTTGCGTCGTTTGTCATGCCTGGTGTGTACTGCGCGAATCTGCATGCTCGAGCAAGCATACTCGAACCGAAGAAATGAAACGTAATGCGAACTGGTCGATTTTTACTTTTGTGGTGACTGCAAGCACGGTGTGGTGTTTACAGAATAGCTTTTTTGTTCTCTGTACAGATGGAAATGTTGTTACCTTCGTATTCGCGAATGCCAGCGGAGACCAATTTATATAACAGCCATTTATTACCTGCAGCACGTCTGGTGACACATACATCAGCAACGGGCAGCAACAAGACATGGAGTTGCGACTCGAGCCCAGCTCAGCACCTAAAGCAGCACCTGGCCATGATCAGGCTGAGCCTCAGCGCACAAGAAAAAAACGCAAGGAGAGCAATAAGGGGGCAGAGTGAATAAACACCAAGCTGAATCATGAAAACACTTTGACTTTTCATTAATATTACACTACTAAAACATGCATTCATTGTTTACCATAAATGAACGTGTATCCAACAGGCAGTTGCAAAATGTGTTGTAAACAAACTAGCATGCACTCAGCACTGCTTTTGGGCGATGGCCTTGCGCACTCTTTCACACTGCTTGTTAGTGCTGCAGTCACAATCTACATCACTGTCCTCCGTACACAACCACCGCTACTATGGAATCAAAGGAACGAGCAGACCAACGCGCGGCGTTGACTCGACATTCAAGAGCAGACGAAAAGCAGAAGGCTTGCACGACTGCTGCACTTTGACGTTCGTTTATTATCGTCGCTAGTGTCGCGCTAAGTCTGCACTGCTGAACTGGCGCTCTAGAGCACGGAACTTTTTCTGAACTGACGTGAACTAGTGCACGTCGTGCAGGGCGAATTGAACGGACCTTGTGTTCTTTCCACACTTGTGCTCGATAAACAAACGCTGACGCGGAAGCCGGGAATTTCAAAAACTGAACCGCATGCGGCACGTGGGGGCCAAAGCCCGCACTACTGGCCATGAGCCAGAAAACTGGACATGCTTTTGTCTCCTTAGGCCGACTCTGTCTTGCACTGCGCGCGCCAACTCCGGCTGACGCACGTGCGGAATGTATGAGTTGTATGTGGAACGACAATAGGACGTTTGTCAGTCAGCGACGCTCGGCGTGCTATCCCACTCACTGGCGATGCGTACGTTCGACGCCCATTTCTTGGAAGTCACCTTGGGGCGCTTCTTTCGTTCAGGCCCCTGCTGTAATTCAGTACATATTCTACACAGGAAAAGTTACCCGATACATTGTCTCCGAGCGCAGAAATGTCAGTAATGGCGACGCATCGATACGGTACGTATGAAAACTGCACAAAGATATGTACGACCAGGAACATGCGAATCACTTTTGTAGCATGAGCTACACTGGCTAAGGTTGAGCAGTTTCGCGTGGCCACTGGAGAGCCGTGCTGCACATGCGAGAGGAGCAGCGACGTCACACGGCGCACAGAACGTTGCTCGCTGCCCGGCGTCTCTCACGCACCCCACGCGCCCAGCGTCTTCGCCGACCTCCGTCCCGCACGTGGCGGCCCGGTCCACTTGATGATCATGCGAGGGGTGGCCGGGTGTGGAGCCGATGGCTCGTGCGTCGCATCAACACCGGCGTGCGCCTGTGGAGAGAGAGAGAAATAACTTTATTCTGTGTGTTGGGTAGTTGGACGTGGTGGGGGCCCCTAGTCCAGGGCTCCAGTCTCTAGGGCGCCGGTGGCTGCTCTGGCGATCGTCTGGCACTGCTCCTCGTAGTCGGCGCTAGACAATGCCTCACTCAACTGCTCCTCTGTTAGATGGTTTTTGAGAATTTTGTGGCACCCTGCTGTAGTATGGTAGAGGGTGGCAACTTGGTCGCACTTGGGGCACAGCTTCGGGTATTGCGTTGAACCAGCTTAGTTCTGGGGCGATTGGTGACGCTGCGCCGGAGCCACTTGATCAATAAACATGTGTCACATAATGCGTATGCCGTGTGTGTGTCATTGAAGCAGCAGTAAGCATTATAATCAAGCTAATCCTAGACAACCAGAAGGCTAAGAATAACCAGCTGAACCTTAGCTCAGGCTACGTATATCCTGGCATAGCCGAACTAAGCCGCTGCTATTTTTTTTTTCAGCGATGACCAGTTTTTGATCTTCTGAAATGATTCAATTCACTTATATTCAATTTATTTCTATTCTTCATGCGGAGGAGGGGAGGCCCTGAAAAAAAAAGACGATGTCCCTTGAGAGGTCCCGAGCCCGGCCCCCTGCTACATGGCAGGGAACTAGACCACAAACACAAACTTTGGTACATCGCATACAGAATTCAAGGCACAAAAAAATCTCCAGGAAAATAACGGACCGTCGCACTGCCGCTTGAGGTTCAGCCTACCCCAGTCGCAGTAACTCATAGAGAAGGGTAAAAAATGGTGGATGCAGAAGAATCAAAGAAATTGGGCTCATATCTGCTTGCTTCGCTGCAAATGCGTTCGAAAACGATAACCTGCTGCTATACCCGCCCCGTAGAGCGCTCTCCTGTCGCTCCGCGGATGATGAATGCAATTAATTTTGAATCTTCCCCCCGTTCGCACTGCTGGAGCGCCGTCAATTAGGGCCTTGTGTTTCTTTTGGGTTAGGACCAGCTGAACCTGACATCCTTTCGTCGTTGTATTTTGGTTCATTCCGCGTCTCGTCGACACCGTTTATTTAACGCGTTGTTTTTTTTCCTTTGCTGCCGTAAAAATCAATCCGTCTATACCCAATTACAAGAATAATGACACCTTCGGTTAAGTACTTGTATGTTGCCCTCAATAAGCCTGCGATCTCTTTTGCGCTGAATAATGGAGAATCTGTGAGCCACGGCAGAGGGAGAGAAATAATGGTTTATTGGACAGTTTAGCTCAATCCTAACAGGAGCTGGCCACTCCAAACTTTAGGGGTAATTAAAAATGTTGAATGGTTGCCTTAATGAGCCACGGGGACCGAAGTACATTGAAAGAAAAACGGCTAAAAAAGGTTTAGTGGGGTTTGGAACATTATTTTGTATGTACGCTTCGTGTTCAGGCATTTTTTCACCGGGTTTTTGGCCGTGCGGTTACACTGAGTGGCATAATAAAATTACACCATCTTCCCGAGGGGAACCCTGCGGTGATGCGAAGCATCGCAGAGTTCCAATCGAGGCGCCGGCCGAAGAGGCGGCGAGAGAGGAAACCACGACCGAGGGTCCCAAGCCCCGAGCCAAAAGGCGGGCGATCGAGACGAGGGCGATCGACAGGCGCATCCAGCGGCTGGAGGAGCGTTTCGACAAGTTTGAAGAGTCTACGAACAGGAGGCTAGCGGCACTGGAGGCGACGACGGGCGACATTGTCGTCCGCCTGACCAAGTTGGAGCAGATGTTCCAGGCGATCCAGGAGACACTGGTGCAAATGCAGGAGGCCATAGCGAGACTGAGCGCAGGAACCCAATACCAGCACCCTAACCAACGCCCATCATGGCCCGAGCAGCAGTGAGACATGAGCTCGTTGTGTGGCAGTGGAACGCGAACGGCTTGCGCGGCAAGAAGGCGTCGTTACAACAGTACATTGGTCAAGCCGGCCGGCGGCCGGACGTGATTCTGCTGCAAGAGACGCACAGCGAGGCTCCCCCGAGCATGCCGGGGTATCGATCGTACGCTAGTCCGCCCAGCGCGAGAACGTTCGGGAAGGGTTCCGGGCAGGGAGTGTGCACCCTTGTGAAGAAAGGGCTCACGTACGTGGAGCACGAGCTACTGAGCAACAGCGCCATCGAGCACCGGGCGATTGAGGTCGCCACGGGACGGAAGAAGAAGAAAAGCGTGCTTGTGATCAATGTTTACAGTAACCCAAAGCAGTACCAGCAGACGTTTCGGACTATGATGCACAAGGTGGGTCAGCTGGCCGGGGACAGCGCCGCGCTGGTGTGCGGGACTTTAACGCTCCCGCACACGGCGTGGGGGTACCCGAAGACGACGGCGAAGGGGCGCAGCCTGTTCGAGGAGACCACGTACGGCGGGGTACCAGCTGTTGAACGACCCGTCGGAGTACACGAGACACGGCACGTCCGTGCAAGCGCGACACGAACCCGGACCTGGCGTTCTGCAAGAAGGCCGGAGTGCGGTGGCGAAACAACGGGCGAGACGCTGGGCAGCGATCACTGTGTTCCGGAGATCGCGGGTACCTTTGCGCGGCAGGCGCCGACGCCCCGGAAGCAGTGGTGTGACGGACTGGAGTGCGTACAGAGAGGCCCTGGGTGGGTGCCGGAGCGAATCGACGACATCGACGAGTGGACGCGAGCCCTCAACGCGGCGGCGCAGGCGGCCACGACGGAGATGGAGGTGGACGACGAGACCCCAGCAGGTCGACAGCCGGCTGGCGCACCTGCTGGAGGCGCGGAACTCGCTGAGAGACAGGTGGAAGCCGGCAGCGCCACAACCGCAAGCTCCGCAAGCGGGTAGCCCAGCTCAACCGGGAGATCGAAAAAGCACCAGCGCGGTGCTCTGCAGACAAGCAGTGGCACGCGGTCTGCCAGAGGCGGACGGTCAAATACACAAGAGCCGCACCTGGCAGCTGCTGCGCCACTTGCTGGACGAGGGCAAGACCAAGGGGACGCACCACCACATCCTGGCGCGCACCTTGCACAAGGCAAGAGCGAGAGCTTGGCGAGGCGGAGGTCCGCCGGCGCCTGGACAACAAGTACCTTCCCGTCCACCCGCCAGACCCCCTCCCGAGCTACGCGGGCGCAGCCAACGCCCGGCTCGACGCAGACATCGAGGAGTGGGAGGTCCGCGCGGTGCTTCAAACGATCAACGGCAAGTCGGCGTCGGGGCCGGACAAGGTGTCGAACAAGGCGCTGCGCAACCTCAGCGACGCGGCGGTGACGGCGCTGACGGGGGTACTACAACGGGTGCTGGCGCGCCGGCAAGCTGCCCAAGAGCTGTAAAGACGCGCGACGGTGCTGATCCCGAAGCCGGGCAAGCCACCACACATCGAGAACCTGCGGCCGATCTCGCTGACGTCCTGCGTGGGAAATGTGCTCGAGCACGTGTTACTCAACCGCTGGCAGACGTACCTGGAGGAGGAAGGGCTGTACCCGGACCCGATGCTGGGCTTCAGGGCCAACCTGAGCACGCAAGACGCGATGCTGCTGATCAAGCACGAGGTGATGGACCAACCGACCCCGTTCTAATGGACAAACCGCGCTTTGCTGGGCCTGGACCTGCAGAGCGCGTTCGACAAAGTCCACCACTCGGCGATACTCGAGCAAGTGTCCCGGCTGAACATGGGAGAACGCCGTTCGCTTACGGTCAAAGACTTTCTGACGGGACCGTACGACGACGATCGTGGCCGGCGACATGGAGCTAACCGAACAAGACGCTGGGGAGCGTGGCACGCCGCAGGGCGCCGTGATCCTCGCCGGTGCTGTTTACATGGTAATGATCGGGTGGCCGAGCGACTGCGGAGTCTCCCCGAACGTCAAGCACACTAATATACGCCAACGACATAACACTCTGGGTGACTGGCGGCAGCGACGGCGAGATCGAGGCGGCACTGCAGCGGGCGATCGACGAGATCGAAGACCAGCTGCGGGGAACGGGTGCTGGTGTGTTCGCCGGCGAAGTCGGAGCTCCTGATCGTACCGCCGCGCGGGAAGAGCCGGAGTGACACGACGAGCCGGATATCAAACCTGAGAACGAGGGACGGGACGGCCATCCCGCACGTGAAGACGCTACGGGTGCTGGGGCTGCAACATCGATGGCGCTGAGGCACACGGCCTGACAATTGCGAAGCTGGACGCGAAGGGTGTCTACGGCCATTCGGCTCATCAGGAAGGTGTCGACGCGGCACGCGGGAAGGAAAGAAGCCAGTCTCTTGAAGCTGGTGCAGTCGTTTGCGGTAAGCCAAGTGGCCTACGTCGACGGCTTTTCACGACTGGAAGGCGGTGGAGCGCCAGAAGGTGGACGCGATTATACGCAAAGCATACAAGCGGCACTGGGCTGTAACACGCACACGAGCACAGAGCCGACTCCTGGAGCTGGGGGTGCATACACGCTAGATGAGATAGCCGAGGCGCAGCGAACGGCGCAGCTGGCTAGGTTAGCGCGAACTAGGACGGGGCGTTCGATACTGGAAAGAGTGGGATACCGCGGGGGGCTGCAAGGGAGTGTGGGCCGGTCGCCGTTGCCGTGCGGGCTGTTCCGCTCGTTGCAGGTGCCGCCGATCCCGAGACACATGCATCCCGAGGTGGACCGAGAGCGTCGACTGGCGAGGGCGAAAGCTCTCACGGCCACGCACGCGTCGGACCAACGGAGCCTTCTACGTCGACGTGGCGAGGTACTCGGACCGCCCGGGCACGTACGCGGCGGCCGTGGTCGCAGCGACCTCCGGGGAGCTGTGCACGGCGTGCAGCGTGCGGGCGCGGAGCCCGGAGCATGCGGAGGAGCTGGTCCATTGCGCTGGCGCTTGACGAACCCGAGGTGTACGACGGTGATAAGCGACCTCGCGGAGTGCGATCGTGAACTTTGCGACGGACAACGGGTCCCTGTGCGCGGCGAGGGTGTGCGGGCCCTAGGACACAGAGCGGTGCCGGTGACGGTGAAATGGTTTCCGGCACACATGGGCCCGGTGAGCACGGGCGAGAACCGCAACGAGGCGGCGGACCGGGCGGCGCGCGCGCTCACCAGCCGCGGCGCGAGCCCGAGCCCCGACCTGCGGAGGACGACGACGAAGTTGGTGCCGATCGCCTCGTACAAGGACGTGTTGGACTGGTATCGGGCGGGCAGGCGGACGTACCCGCCGCCCCACCGTAAGCTCACGAGACAGGGAGGCGGTGACGCTGCGCAGCTACAGACGCGAGCGGTGTGGACACCGGTGGTGGCGAAACATGTGTGCCCAGAGGTGTACGCAGTGACGTGTGTGCGGTGTGGTGGCGAGGACCGAGCCACCATGGCGCACATGCTGTGGAAATGCAAAGTAGAGGGACGGTGTCACAGACGCGTTGCCGCCGCGCCTAGCGAGTGCGGTGGCGAGTGTGGACTACGACGCCCAGCGCGAGGCCGTCCAGCAAGCGCTGGAGGCTCTCGAGCGCCAGCGGCCGACAGCACGTTCTCCTCGGGAGGCTGGTTGCGAGTAGGTAGCGAGCGCCGGTGGCCGTCCAGCGTGACGTTCAGGCCGCGTCTTTTTGCCGGACAATAAAAAAACGTTGTTTCTCTCTCTCTCTCCAATCCAATCCAATCGAATCCAATCCAAGCCAAGCCAAGCCAAGCCAATCGAATCCAATCTAATGCCCCTCGCGAGAGAGTGTTCGATATCGGAGAGGAGAGGGGGTGAGCGGCGGGGAGCGCCGCTGGCGCGGCGAGGAGAATGGGGGAGGGGTGTACGCCGACAACGCCGACAACAACGCCGGATGGATGCAGGGACAAGGCGATTGAATGAGATGCGTCGCATCTAAAATTTTCAGGTTAGGTTGCCCACGAACGACTATGGTGTCTAAAACTCTTGACAGAGTCGTCTGCAAGCTGGCAGAGAAGGCGTGGGCGCAAAGAATCGACGGAACGAGCACAGTTGTCCTTACATCTTGCGCCCCAAGATCCGCCTGAGTTGCGAATCTTTCACGGTGATATCAGCCTTCAGTTGTCAATCAAAACGAATAGTATGCTTCTCATTCAACGATATCGGTCACATAACAAGGCGAGGAAACGATGAGAAACCCCGTGAGGTTGTACTCGGTTTTGAGTTGTGTGCAAGAGAGACGATAATATTGTCATATACCCGCGCTGTTTCCTTAATAAACGAGAGTCTTCCGGGTGGATTCCTTACTCCAGGACACCTTGAGCTAAGACTGCTCGAAATGGCGCCTCATGAGAAGGCATGGCGACAAGAGTAAATTTGCTGCAGGTGCCAACCAGTCACAGCAGCCGCCGGGCACACACACCTGTTGCCACGACACACACACACACACAGACACACACACACACACACACACACACACACACACACGCACACGAAGCACACGCAACACGCCACGCACGCACACATACGCACCACACACACGCACTACGCACACGCACACGCACACGCACGCACGCACGCACGCACACACACGCGCACGCAATAAAAGCAATGCACCGCGAATTCAGCAGGTGGAAATGAGTTGAGCACGTTACCGACGTATATAGAAAGAAGAATGCGCGCAGCTGTGCTAGGAATTCAGCAGCTCGAAATTCGAGCTGCCTCCGGTTAAGGGAGGACAACCCGAGCGCTCCAAGCCGCAGTCTGCGAGAGGCAGAACTCCCTGTATTTCTCGGAACAGCTGCAGCCTGACAGTAAACAAATGGCAGCGTCACAGCCAAGATGTAGTGTCAGAAATGGTTCTTTTTTTGCAGGCGCTGAATGTTTACGGTCTGATGTTGGAGAGGAGCGCCGCGTTTGACTTACGTATAGTGAAAAGCAAAAATCTTAGATTCAAAAGTCTGGGCAGAAGCTAGGCATCATTCATGATGTCATCCATAAAAAGCTTCCCAACATGACGAGATGATTATCTTTAACGGAATGTCATCCCTCAGAGTACGCTCAGACACTATTACGGATACCTTCAAAATGCTGCAATGGAACGACTGAGGTCCTGAAACGACCGAACCGACATTGAAACAAAATACAAACTAGCTATCCCATCGTTCTCCTGTTACAAGAGGCCGAGTGCTCTCCTCCCGCTAAGAGTTTAGCATCTCTATAGATGTATAAGATGCAACTCTAGGAGCCATAGGGTCGGCAGACGTTCTGGTAGGATCGCACCTCCTGTGCTCTCAGTTGGCGATTCAATGGCGCAATGCACCCTATCATGGACCATAATATAGGTTGTTCATTTACCCAGTTAAAATAAAGTCATTGTTCCATCCGTGCACTATCTTTCAGTATCAAGCTCGCAGGACAAGCAAATTGTACGCGGATTCGGCAGCCGGTTCAAGGTATACCAATATGCAGATCTTAATTGGAGGCTATTCAATGCCCGAAGCCCAGTCAGTGATATTGTATGTGGAATAAACAGAGTAGCGCTGAAGGCTGCAGCGGAGTCTGTGATCTTTAGTTAGCTGATGCTCTTATAGTCCGCATGCTTATGCGCTTACATAGAAAATTAGCACAATCCGGTACCTCAGCTACGCTTTTTGTGGTATTGCAGTGGCAGTGATCAATTTCCGATTCAAGTACAACGTGCCAGTAACGAGTTTCGGTAGAAAGTTGCAACAATACTATCGATTGGAAGTGTTTGGACAAATAATATCAGTCAGTAAAACTACACTGAAGCGGTTTGTTGCCACAAAGCGACAGACAGCGCTATAACCGTCGGAAGGAAGTTGAACGTGACGTCCCCTTCCCTACATCAGACAAGCCTATAGCCAACATATGTATATGTCGTAACATTGCCACTCCTTACAAAACAATCCATTAGGAACGAAAAAGACTAGAAATTTTAAAGCCAGACAACGCTATAAAATATACGAACCTATCAAAGGGAATCTTTCTAAAAAAGCTTCGGGGAGTTCCACTGTCCACCTGCAACAATGCCAAACAATGGGGAAATAAGCTCATGCCAAGATGGAAGTCGATGCTACACTTAGCTTTTTTTGTCATTATTGGGTGTAAGGCGCCGACGCTACACAGGCAATGAGGCGCGCCGCAGTGGAGGGCTCCAGAATAATTTTGACGACCTGGGTATCTATAACGTGCGCCGAAATCTAGAACACGCGGGAGTTTTCGCTTTTCTCCTCCACCAGAAAAGCGGCCGGTGAGGCCGCGAATCAAACCAGTGTCCTTTGGCTCAGCAGTACAACGCCATAGCCACTCACTAAGTGTCCCTTATATCTAACCATTTTTTTTCAGCGGGTTTCAGATGTTGGCAACACACATGCTGTCAAGTTCATTGTCACTGGGTCACATTTTTTTTATAGGGCGCCGACATACGGCCTTACTGCCACGCCCTGTAATCATCTTGACATCCCATCAACACGCACGTGCCGAGGCACTCGACCATTGTGTAGCTCTAGAACCATTGCCAACATTAATCGAACCAAACATCCCATGGAACGCTGCGAAGCGTACTCACAGGCTAAGGCCTGGTTTATGGCTTCCCCTCTCTGCAATAATCAATCAATCAATCAATCAATCAATCAATCAATCAATCAATCAATCAATCAATCAATCAATCAATCAATCAATCAATCAATCAATCAATCAATCAATCAATCAATCAAATGGATACAACGGCTTCTGGTGACAACACAAAGCGTCTCGCTGAAACAATGGTGTTGATGCAATCAAGTACCCAGTCACATCAAGTGTAATAAAGTTGAGAGTCAAAACATAACGTCCCAATCACTCACCCCGTTTGATGAATACAATTTTTATTGTAGGCTACCTGCCATGATGTCGCCAATAAAATACATGCACGACAATGATTAAAGAAAGGATACATTTAAAAATCATACCGGCAAAATATATTCCGGAAAGACATCAATATTTTGTGTGAGTGGGCAAATCCTAACAGAAACAATAGTATGAATAAGCGTTGTTCCATTTGCTGAATTTATTCAATTCCTGAACTGCCATCTTGAAGGCGCGGAGCTACGGCGTGCGGCGGAAGTGAAGTTGTTTCGGCGTTACGATCAGTATCACGTGCTGATTTATTGCGATGCGAATCCTGTAATTCTGTAGCGTACGCTGGTTATTCACCATTAAAAAGATTTTCTTCAATTTTTTACACTACTTTCAAATAATTCGAGCGTGTGCTATATGCACTCCTTTTTTAGCGCAATTTAAATAACTGACGTCTTCCATCTTGTTCTATTCCGCTTGGGAATTTTAACTACTAAATACTGAAGCTTCTTGGATTTTTTTGTGAAAAAATATCTGTTACTATACACGCATTTAGCATGATCAGTCGCAGCAGTGAGCATGAAGCAGTGTTGGATAGCGCAGCAGTGTTCGATAGCACTGCTGGTGCAAAACTTCGCCACGTTGTTTTTTGTGGAGAGCATCACCGCCAGCGAGCGAACGCCGGAGGATAAAAACGGATGCGGGGACGTTCTGCCCACTCGTATCACAGGCAACCAGCCCTAACAGCGCGGACACCTGACATTTTCCCCTCGCCATCGACCCACTGCATGCCCTTTTGCGCCTCGGCTTCTTCTGCCCGACTCCGGCGCGTCCGCACATCCCCTCTCCTATCCTCCTTCCCTCTGCGGGCCCGCGCTCCCCGAAAAACTAGGGATCAAGGCTCTGCGCAGGCGCAGCTGGGGTTTCCCTGCACGCACGCACTCATAGCACCGCGGAACAGCTCGGCTCTGCTCGCCTCCGGAACAGCTCCCGGCGCTCGATTCTAACCGCTCGTCGTATCGTCTTGCCGGACCGGGGAACTGCCTTCTCGTATTTACACATGACTGCGCGACGTCGGGGTTCCTTCACTGCTCGTGTCAAGAAGTGTGTGCGGTGAGAAATGTTCGTGCGACGTCGAGGTGTGTGATTTTGCGACCTCAGGCCTGTGCGGACTGCGGTAACTGAAAACCGAGAGGAGCCGAGAAGCCAGAACGGACGACAGTGGGAGAGCAAAGCAGCCGATGCGAGGAGGCGTCGAAGCTTAGTTTGCCGCCGGCGTCTCATACCGGCGTAACGGCTGCCAACCGACGGAAAGCTTCATTCTCACGAACGACGGGCGCGAGCAGCAGTTGCCTGTCAGTCACACGCACGTTTTTTTTCTGTTTTTCCGTTTCCGCAGCCAGCTCTATCCGTCCTTCGCAGCTGCGGCGCTCGTTCTTCGACTAAACGCGCGGCGCTGCGCGGTGTGAAGGCGAAGAAAGCGGCGCTGCCGCTATCGAGACTTGCCACACCGCCGCCGAAGCGCTCCAGGACGACGCAGCAGTGTGAGCTAGCTCGTTTGGCCCCTACGAAGAAAGTTGCACTGACATTGTTGCCGCGGCCGGAAGAGGCTGCTCGTTTAGAAGGCGAGTAATGCGCTGGAGCGGAAACCGGGTTGCCCATGGCCTGCTGTATCGCATCGTCATTTTACTTGGATAGTACCATCCGGTGCTGCTGCAGTCACGGGCTTCGCGGTGAGTACGGCGGAGCGTCATTGACGTAGCTTGCTTTGCGTAACGTATTGCATATTGCGTGCGTCGATATCCTTTAAGTAAAAATGCTCGTATAACGTACGTTTATTAAGCGTTAATAAACAACAGTGAATGAAATATGGAAGGACTAATAATCGTCGTAACGTATCTCCGGAAACTCGTTGGCGGCGAGGCGCAAATTAGAACGGGTTTTCTAATAGAGATAAAACAGTGTTTTGGTAGTATAACGCCTCTTTCGAAAGGGTGTCCCGTAGGCTAGGGTGAATATAGTGTGTACAGGTAAGCAGCTCCTTGAATAAACACAGCGTCCACCCACTAAGGGCGTGCGTGCAACTTAATTAGTCATCATCTCGCCGGGTAAAATTGCTTGTATGACTATGATCACACTTTGGTAAAAAAGGAATTTTTTTTTGGCGATTGTGGCTTCGCTCCCGACGTAAGTGACAGTGACCCGGCTCAGTGTTAACAAACCAACTTATACAAAGGGACCGTTATTGAATGCTTGTTAAGACGGCTTTATGCATGGTCGCTTAACAATACCACCGGGCTCTAGGTACTGACGGCTGAAAGCTATAGTTCTTAGATTACGTGAACGCCAGTCCGCCTAAGCACCACCGATGTAAAGTAGGCGTTTCTTGGCCGCCGGTGCCGGGGGGCTGTTGATGGTAGCGAGATTCATTTTTTTATGCATGAAATCGAACAACCATGCGTATTCTTTGGTATCGGTTGTAATGTATACAGGTTTAGGTGGAACCAATATTTCGACCAGTCAGCATCTCAGTGAAGCTGATCGGTCTCAGTGAGGCTAGTGGGGTGTGCCGTTGGTCGGTGGTTTCTCGCTTACCGATAAGACGACGAAAGACGACTGGCATTTAGAGCTACCAGTTAAAAAAAAGTAAATGAACGCCAAGACACATCCCGCTGTTTCACCAAGCCCATGCACATCTCATTGCAGACCACGTGTCCACCCCGAAAGGGGAAACGGCTGCGCACTTGTAATGTTGTAATTGTTAAGGAAGCAAGCATTCACTTTCTTTTAATGTACACTCAGGGATAAAAGTTTACACGGCGCGACTTTAATGTTCGAAGTTTATTTCCTTGCTGTCTGAGGGCTAAGCACTCGATTTGGCACTCGTAAGGGAAGCATAACGCCTCGGAGCATCATTGCCATACGCTTTCTGGAGACTAGCCATCAGGCCGAGGAGAAATTAACATTGATTTTGAGATCCTGTCCTGTAAAAGTTTCCCCCCGGGTGCACGTACTCCTTTATAACCAACGTCATCGCAGTCGCCGTCGTCCTAAGTCCAAGCGCTCCGACACCGCGTCTGCGGAATATTTTGTGCTTCAAATATTACTATCACATGCCTGCATACAGTTTTTTGTCTTTCCGCCATGCTCATATCGCCAACAAGTCGCCATCCTCTTATACCGATGGTACATCAGGTGCCGGTCTTCAGCAGCAAATGTCGAGCACAACGCCACTTTTTTTTCTTAACTGTACGATGACCGTCAATCATTTTGAGAAATATTTCGATTACCCTTTACCTTCACCAAGGGGTGCCCACGGAAACTGCACAACTGCAGTCTGAGACCGTGGTGTCAGAGCTTTGCTGCAGTGAATCATGGAGGATCAATTTTTCGTCAACCAACTCATTCATTCGCGTGCTTCAGGGAAACCCTTTGAGTACGTCGCGTTCGGAGCTTTCGCCGCAGCTACGTTTGCACGACTGCAGCAGTTGGAGGTCAATGGGAGAGGCCTTCGTCCTGCAGTGCAGCTGAGTAGACTGGTGATGATGATGACGTTTGCACGAGGCTTTGGAAGCGGTTCTCGCCGCATTATATTTACGGTTTCCATTTAATGAGCGTAAATCAAGAAATGAATGTTGTAACCAGGTTGAAACCTGAAAATGGTGCCAGTTTATTGGGTTAACGTGAAAATGAATCCTGTCTTGTAACAGGCAAATTTTCAACCGTTCAGTTTGCTGTTCATTGAGAGGTATATATGGTGGTATAGCAGGAGGTGAACAAGTTAAAAACAGTCACGAAGCAGTCATAAAATACGGAGGAGAAGGCGCACAGTTCGTACAATTTTCGAATAAAGGAAAAAAAAATCAATCTAATGCTGTAACACTATGTTTCAAAGGAGTTTGACCAAATAGTCATGATTACTATGGGTCGGTGAACATGATTCGTTAGCAGAATGATTCACAAAGCGTCCGGGCTGGTAGTGTGTTCATTAATTTTTTAAGGATATTTATTTAATAGAAACAAGGACTGCTGGTTGTATAATAAAGCTATGAAGGAGATCCTACCAAGTGACACCCTTCAAATGACAAGTACACATTGCCGTGATTCTTCGTATTCTACATAATAACAAATTAATAGCATGATAAAACGTTGCGTTACTATGGAGATTAAGGAAAAGAGGGAGGCTATCAAGTGTTGCTGTGCGATTGCCCAAATGCCCCAGAATAAGAAACTGCTGCAGAATATAGCGTGAAGGGAATATGTGAAGGTCAAAATAAATTTGAATTGCCTGAATTATCTGCCCTAAACTCTGGACTGCTTGGGTTTGAAATTGTTGTAAACGCTTTAAACTCAACGCTTACCTTCCAAGACAGCAGTGCAAGTGGCAGTGTATGAAAGCTTGGTAGAGGGAAATAAGAGTATGCTGTGGGAAATGAGGAAATAAGGGTTTAGCCCTTGCTAGGTTAGTCGACAAGACACATTTCATTCGTCTTGACAGCCAATAAAGCTTATTTATTCTCAAGCGTGGATATTCAGTTTAACTACCAGAAAACATCGCCGAAACTTCAGGATCTAGGATACGCTTTTACGGATACTATCTGTCCATAAATTGCGGCGTCGCATACATTCCAACCACTGACACTAAAGTAAAAATTACCGCTTCTAAGCCCACCACCACCGAAGAGGGTCTTTTAAATATTTACGGCATAGCATTTATTGACGTCATCAGTTTGGTTTGCCAAAAAGGAACACAGCGCGACTTCCTCAAGTGCGCACCTATATATGCGGAGTCGTTCAGCCTAGAACCTTTTACTGATGTTTGTGCACTGATGCCCCCTGAACTCTTCTACATGCTGGGCTTTGGTGACCCGAAAGCCTTCTGTATTTTTGGTGAAGCACAGCGTATTCGATATTTATTCGCGTACACGGATGTTGCAGCAAAACATTGCATACACAAAAGCACCGCTGCTTCGACTCCTTTCGATGCACACAACGCAGACGAATTGGCTGTTGTCCTATTCTTTGCAGAACTACTTCTATAACAGATGCTAGCGGTGAAAAACCGCAGGCAATTGTATAGAAAGGGCGAACGAGGGTGCAGAGCCGTTGCCCTTTACCGTGATGCTCCGGCCGAGACTCGGTCGTGTTACATTTCAAAATAAAGCAACATACAATCAAAACAACATGATTTGCTCGATTTCGCACTCTGGGGAAGGGCATGGAGATTCGCAGCGATATGTCACTCGGCTCCCTTTTGCAAGTCGGCTCCGGTTTCCGAAGCTATTCCTTGGGCGTATCGCTTCTATTGTGCACGCACGAGTCGCCCTTATAACGTCAGGCGGCAAATAAATTTCGCCAAACAAAAACGAAGGCATGAAATTGAAGCATCTAGTGCAAGGGAACCACAAGGAAGCTACGAGAGAAGCAAAGTACAGGTTGCGGAAATTAGGGGCGGAATTTAGGCCGCCCGCTTACTTTGATGGCCTTTTAAACCTTTTAAAAATTCCGTGTTACCCTCTACCCCAGCCTCCCCCGAGAAAAAAAAATAAATAAACTGGGGAACAATATCCGCTCCTGCAAGGCTATGACAGGTTTAAAGCCAATGTAAAATACATGAATGGGGCTAGAAGCCTTTTTTTTTTTCAGAAAAGCCAATTTGCAGGCTAAAATGAAATACTACTTTTCACGCTTGGTATGCTCGGGCAGCAGGTACATAGAGCGTAAGAAGAGAGCCGGAAATCAAGGATGTGATTGAAAGTAGATTAAAAAAACAGCCAGCAAAATATCCTAATTGTGAAGTGCCGTAGAGGAGGAGGAAAAACGTTTATTGCTCCAATTGAATGGGAAAAAGAGGAGTGCGGCATGGTTGTCGGTCATTCATGGTGGGTGCCGTCCTTAGTAGAAAATAAATTGGTTAACAACGTTGAAAAAGGACGAAAGAACCGGGTAGGGAGCAAAGAAAAAAAAAGAAATACGGAAGATTCATCAATTATAAGAGTTCGCCCCAAACTTCCCTCTAGAAGTTGCTGTTTTAGAATGAAACGCCACTTCTGGCTTTTCCGTTCACGAGAATATCTAACTGCAAGGCCTTCTGGAACGCCGCACACACTATGTACAGGATTTACAAAATACGAAGGGAGGCACCGCCGGGGAACACTATTAATAAATAGCAGTTCACTGGGTTCAGCGCGAACAATGCAACTATCCCTGTCACGCACTGTCACATGGTACACACAATACAAGAAAAAAAAACAGAAAAACACGGCACCATGCTGAAGAAAGACATGAATTGTCCTAGGGAACAGGACCCCAGGGGAACACGTGTCTCATGTCATGTTCACTCAAAACACAACTCGAGGAAACCAGGAAAAAAAAAACAAAAAAAACACGCGCACGTATGTAAGAAGGCACGGATGAAAGGCCATTCGAAACACACCGGCTTCACATTCCGGGTAGGGAACGGGAAATGAAGTCGACGTGCTCGATGAAGATCTCGATGGCTTGAGAATCATTCAGTAGATACCGAAGGTTTGCCTGTTCAAGCTGGCGTCACACATGGCGAAGCAGTCGTTGAATGTATGACGACGTTTTTGAACATTGCGTCAGATAGTCAGAGACGGAAGTGGTGGCTGCACCGCAAAAACACAGGCAGTCCGTCGCAAGTTCCAGACGGCAGAAATAGTGAGGGAATCGAACACGTTCAGTTATAAGGTGGGTGAGTTTCTTAGGCGGTGGAAAAGAAGCTGGCAGATTGAGAACACTCGGCATCAAGCGAAATAATTCGGTGTCACCGTTGTTTGTTGACCACGCCTCCTCCTACAATAGGCGACCAGCCTTCAATATCGACGAGTACACCGTATGTATAGATATTTTCCCGCACACATCCTGTCCTCTCGTAGCAGCAGTGCGCGCGACTGTGTCCGCGATTTCATCCCCCAACACGTTCGAGTGCGCTGGCACATGGTACAAGGCCACGGCGAGCGAGCTCGAGAGCGAGAGAATGACCTGTTTCAATTGGTAAATAATGGAGGACTGATTCAAAGGATTGTTGAGTGCCAGTAGTACAGAAAGACTGTCACTATATATTGACAGGAGAGGAAGGCCCATTGTCCAGGAGGAACTGGGTGCGTTTTTGCAGGGTTATCACTTCAGCGTTGTTGTGCCAGAGCGCCTGGCCCAAATGCGTTGCATGAGGCGACGCGCCGACAGCGAGGCTGAGTCACGCCTCTCCCTTTCGTCGCTGCGGCGCGGCCGAATCCCGCATCTGAGAACGATTCCGAGTCAAGAGATCCAAAGAGTCAAAAGGTCCAATATTGGATCTTTTGACGCGTTGGATCTTTTGACTCGTTGGATCTTTTGACTCGTATTGGACCTTTTGACGCGGCGAAGGCGAGTCAAAAGGTCCAACGAGTCAAGAGGTCCAATATTAGACATTCTGACTTCTATCTTTTGACGGGGCTAAGGCCAATCAAGTGATCTAGTCTCTTTATGAGCCTCACCTTGGCGTACTTTTGTTTGCTAAGGGCCAAGATTATAACTCCGTTGCCTCTTCGTTTTCCCTACAAGGAGCGTGTTCATTCGTTCTAAGCACCAATTTCCGAGCCATATATGCTAGTTTTTCTTTCAAGTATATGCATGTTGCTCTCATACAAAAATACGTTTGCGTCACGGGAATGGGAAATTATCTCAGTGGTTAAGCGAACATTAACAATGCCATTTACCGGCTCCGGTCTTTTCAGGGCGTTTCGGTTTCGGGGCCTTTCGGTACACGGAGCTTTCGGTACAAAAACCAATTCAAGCGCGCGTTGTAGGCAGCAAGATGTGTGCGTCGTATAGCAGTTGTAGACACAAAATCGTACTTATTTATTACACGGGTTCTTGCTCGTAATTCCGCGTTATTTTAACGTAGTGAAAAGGTAATGCGGCCTTCTCAAATGAAGCACTATTTATCTGCGGACTTGTTGCCGTAATAACTGTAGCTTTGAGATAATATTATTGTTGCGTATATCGCTTTCTTTTTAGCGACTTATTTTCATCATATCTTTGTTTAAAAATCAGTGACGCTAACAATTTTTTTCCACTTTCGAGTACCTGTGATAAAGCTGCGTAATTGATCGCCTTCGCTAGGGGATAGGAACCAGTCGCTTTCTAACTAAATCACAAACACCTTGTAATTTTTTGGCATTTTGCATCCACGTGCTCATGTGTTTGCTGATAACAAAACGCACATAATGCCTTATTACGGATGCGTTACCAAGGGCACCTTCTCTACCTCCCCGGACGTTTCTGTCCCCGCGTCACCCCCATTTCCAGGAAATCGGTGTGTTTAGTGTGTTTGTGGTTTGAAATGCCCAAAGGCATTGTTAATGCTTTCTGGAACATACATATATTTAATTTGCAGAAAGAAGAGGTCATTTGTCATTTTCGGCGTTCTTCCTCAAAGCATACTGGCCATACTTCGGCCGTGGCTTTGTTCTTATCCGAAACCAATGTCAGCATCAGCTCCCCACCGCCTGTAGCTCTCTAGCTGCACAAAATGGAAAATGGAAGCGAAGCCACACAAGCAGGGGTTGGCACTACACTATCGAGAGTGTAAAAAAAGAGACACGCGGACTGCAACTAGCGGCTTCAGGTTATCATGACGTACTTCAACTCAGGTTGCCTGGAAACCTAGTAACCAGCTTCCCAAAGGGTAGCAATGTAGCACTGCTATTCGAACTCTTGATTTTTGTGGGTGTAATCATGAGCCATATAAGGGTCATTTATTTTATGGATATTGACTTTGATAAACGAGATGCGAGAACATTTGTCCGGAATATTTTCAGCACCAATCATACAAGTCAGCGCAGCGTAGCCGAACATGAGCGACATGTGATCGTGGCTCGTCCACACCGCGGAAGCTCACATTCTACATAAGCAATAACTACCAAAATATTCTCATGTAATAGTATCAAATGACAGAGGAGCGAGAAACGAGAACAACCTGAGAAATAATCAGAAATAAAAACCAAGCTTGATGAATGGTGTTGTTTCATAACGTTTAAATTAGCCACGGCTTCATTTCGGAGCGCCAAGTGCATATCTTCTACATTTAGAAGTGAAAGTTCAAGTATGGGAGCGAAAATAACACTAAAAATGCAATAAAATGACGCAGTCTATAAATTGCACACCCTACCCATGGCTCCGAAGGTTCTCATAATTCGTTGGACCTTCTGACGCGGTTTCGGAATTATTGGACCTTTTGACCCCTTGGATCTCCTGACTCGTTGGATCTTTTGACTCGCTTTGGAACTTTTGACTCATTGGACCCTTCTGGACTCTTTGGATCTTTTGACCCACATTGGACCTTTTGACCCGTTGGATCTTTTGACTCGGCTGTCACGTGATTATTGGATCTTTTGACTCTTTGGACCTTTTGACTCTTTGGATCTTTTGACCATAAGCGTCTGAGAACGACCAAACAAGGGCATGTCGCTACGCCCGGAGGCGAGGTCATGGAGACGGCGGGGGCATCGCCCTCCCTTTCCCAATTGGCCGGCGCAGCTGACTCACCGCTTCGCTACCATTCGTCGCAATTCAAACTTCAGGCAGCGAGAGCCCTGCTTGAGCTTTTCGAACTTCTTGGGGCCACAACGAACTTCCCGGGCTATAAAAGAAGCCCGGAGGCTCTCATCGTCGGCATTCCTCGGCAGCTTCTCTCCGGCACCAGTCTCTTTGGAAGCACCGAGTGAAAAGGGTGCCGTCGCCTTTGTGCGAGTCATGTAACGTTTGCTTACCCTGTATATACTGTATATAAATGTTACTTCAACTCTTCGTCGCTCTGCTCTGCGCCGCGTCGATAGCGGACGGAGCAAGGCAACATCGCTACACCGGTGACTGCGCTCGGGTGGCCAGTCGCAACAGCGTCCAAGGATGTGGTGGGAAAAACTAAACGGAACCTTCGCACCGCGTGCACCCAGTCGGCTCCGTTCAGAATGACAAAGGCTGCTCCAGCCGCACTGTATGTGTGGAAACCGCATGTGAAAGCGTGGAGAGCGGGGAGGTGAAGTCACTGGTTCGCCCCCGTGCTGGTCAGGCGGCCACTTCGAACACGAAGACGAAGACGTCGCGCAGGGTGAGTGGCGAGACCGATGGGAAGGTCTACATCAATAGGTATGAAGGAAACCGAGTGGAATGTGATTTATTGTCGATGATGAAACAGTAAAAAGATGCGCACAGCGATATCAAGGTGAATGTGTAACGGCAGCGCGTTGGCAATAACCTCAAGGGCGGCTGTTCTCGGCGTGGTGTATTCCTCCGTGACGGCGAACAATGATGATATGAGCAATGTGAACTCGAGCTTTTAGACTATGTTTTTAATTTGAGTGCCACCAAGCGGGTGCGGCGTAATAAATTGCAGGAAGGACGACGAGATGATGCCGTTGACGCAGATGAGAACGGTTGACGAGGGCGTGCATCCGTGCAAAATGGCCTGTTAATGGCCGGTAAAACCGGCGGTTCCGAGTAAACTCTACTCTCGCAGAGATAGCGAATATTTTGACACACATCAACCGTTCGTGCTTGCGTGCTGCCGATGAATTCAAGTTCTCCGCACCACCGGTCGATTATTGCATTGCAGCCTTAAATATCTGTATATTTTTGTAGCGTGAGCTACACTGGCCGAGCTTGAGCAGTTTCGCGTGGCTCCTGGAGAGCCGTGCTGCCCAGGCGCGAGGAGCAGTGACGTAACACGGCGCACAGAACGTTGTTCGCTGCCCGGCGTCTCCACACACCCCACGCGCCCAGCGTCATCGCCGACCTCCGTTCAGCACGTGGCGGCCCGGTCCACTTGATTATAATGCGAGGGGTGGCCGGGTGTGCAACCGATGGCTCGTGCGTCGCAGCAACACCGGCCTGCGCCTGTGGAACCAGCTTAGCTCTGGGACGATTGGTGACGCTGCACTGGAGCCGCTTGATAAATATACATGTGTCACATAAAGCGTATACCGTGTGTGTGTGTGTCATTGAAGCAGCAGTAAGCATGATAATCAAGCTAATTCTAGACAACCAGGAAAGCTAAGAATCACCAGATCAACCTTAGCTAACGCTACGCATATCCTGGCATAGCTGAGCTAAGCCACTGCTAATTTTTTCCATCCTATGACAGAGTCAAACTTCCAGTTTTGTTTTAAAATTTGACACACCCGCATTCGGAGCACACCTTATGGGAATGCGTGCTGTTTGGATACTGTTGCAAGTTATTGCATTGCGAAAAACAAAAGTAGGACCGCTGCCATCTTTACGGCAAAGAAAAGGGGCCGCACCAGACGACGGGTGCCAGCATTTTAGACTGTGATATTAAGTGCGAATGCACTTTATAAGCGACCCCAAACCATCCACCGCCGGCGGCGGCGTCGGCGGCGGCGGCGGCGGCGGCGTCCGCAGTGCTCCTCTATATTTAAAAAAAGAAGCAGCATCCGGCGCCAGGTTTCGATCCGAGGACTTTGCGGCCGCAGCGCGACGCTCTACCGACCAAGCCACGGACACGACGCTGATATCAGTGTTAGTGACGCGCCTTATATCTTTAACGCATTCAAACTACGTCGTCAGCGGCGTGCGTTGGCGACTCAGCGGCGTTATAACGGCTTGATAACTGCGTGGTGTACACGTGATACTACAAACCCGATGGAAGAGATGGAAGAGAAGGCGGCGAGGCGGTGGGCTGCGGGGGCCGAGCGCAAGCGCCGCAAGCGGGCCGACAACCGGGCCGACAACCGTGCATTCGTACTTTCACATTCTCCCCCTCGGGGAAATGCGGGGGAATTTTTCTCTTGCTAAACAGTTGGCGGTCGGTGCACCGGTTCACCACGAAGGCAACGTTTTAACAGGCACGCTAATGGTAAAATTAATAAAATCAGACTCCCAATGAGTTCCCTCCCCCCCCCCCCCAAATATCAACCTTGTAACCTTGTTCGTAACTACAACCTTGGCCTGCGGAATAGCAGGCACAACCGTTCCGGCAAAAATACGCTTTACTTCCTTTTTCTTTAGTTTTAAAACAGCCTGTTTTTATATTCCACTCACATAATTGCACACTATTCTTCGTGTTTTTGTGGCACTTTGTTTAAATTTGCGGTGACTAAAACATCTGAATCCAAGCCGTCAATCAATGGCGATCCATGACGACACAGACAGCCTTGATGTGAGCCGCATAGACGCTAGCGCCAGATTCCTCTCTAGTGAATAATGTAAGAAACTCTACGGTGAGCCCCATAGACGCTAGCGCCAGATTCCTCTCTGGTGTATATTGTAAGAAACTCTATGGCAGCGTACCAACCGAATGCATCGGCGATCTCGAAGCAGCACGCCGATAGCGCCACTGTGCAGCCAGCGCGGGAAGCCGCCGGGTAAACATTCAT
The DNA here is from genome assembly GCA_013339765.2 of Haemaphysalis longicornis. Taxonomy (NCBI): domain Eukaryota; kingdom Metazoa; phylum Arthropoda; class Arachnida; order Ixodida; family Ixodidae; genus Haemaphysalis; species Haemaphysalis longicornis. The sequence continues at coordinate 58,020,926 of CM023453.1, forward strand.
GCGCTGCATCGACAAACGGCGCCGATCAGTTAAGCGGCCAAGTCGCGGCGTTTTTTGTCACGTGACCCGTCCTCCCGGTCATATTGAGCCACGCTCTCACTTCGAAGTCCGAGCGGTCGGGAGTGCTCCTAGTCTCGGAGGCTGACGCACCGAAAGAACCATCCGAAGGCAGTTCGAACGCTCGAATTCTACCAACCGAAGGCGCGGCCGCTTTTCAGAGCACTCCAGAGCACTCGTAAACGCCCAATCGAACATGCCACAATGTTTCAAAATTTTGCACCTTAATGCAAGAAGCGTCCTGAATAAACTAGATACTCCAGAAAGCATTTTCATCGAGCACGACCTAGACGCATTGATAATAACAGAAACGCGGTGGCATCCAAACGTATCTGATGTTGAACTGACGACCCCCGGATATTCCATAATCAGACAGGAACGGCGCACTAGAGGGGGCGGGGTAGGTATCGTTATTAAAAACGACATTTCCTTTACGGTACTGCACGATCGAAGCGATCTTGAAACAGATTAGATTAAAACTACTTGAAACGACCGTAATGTGCTGATCGGTGGTTTATACAGGCCAGCCAACTCTCCTATAGAAGTGCTTGTTAACTTGGAAGCATTTATGAACTTGCACATGTGCCCTGATGACGACATATTCCTTGCGGGGGATTTTAATTTAGCTGCAATTGATTGGGTATCCGACTCTCCAGGAGTGACGGAAATACGGAGCTGTGACAAGTTGTTAAATAATGCATTTAATTATAACCTGACACAAATTGTGTCTGGATTCACAAGGGTGGGCGCGGAAACTTCGACGCTTTTAGATCTTGTTGTTGTTTCAAATCGCTAATGTCCTTTTGTTGCGAACTGTGACATCGAAGATGGTTTATCAGACCACAAAATGGTAGTGACGTCTTTGAGCATGTGTGTGTGTAAACTCCGCCTTCCCCTTTCGAAAATGCCGGTATTGGAATTGGCTTTAGCTGACGATGTATCTATATTAGATTACCTCGAAGTGTCGTTGGACACATTTTTACGCCTAGCACACTGGCGCAAGCGTAGACGACCTATGGAATTTCTTCTCAGACATGATCAGTCACTGCGTGCAATTCTTTGTGCCTAAAAAATTCCAAACTACCGATAGAAAAATCCCTGGATAACCAGAGAGATAATCCACGCAAAAAAAGGCTAAAACGGATGCGAGCAGCGTCTTCAAAAAACTCCCGACCCATCGATAAAAGCTGCATTTCCACTGTGAGTCGGGAGTTGAAACAGCTCATCAAAGAATCAAAAAATAAATTCTATAATGTACAATTAAAATCTTTTCTGGAAACCACCCCTGGAAAATTTTGGCGATACGTTCACCCCCAACCATCTCTTCGCATGAAAACGGAGATAGCGCCCGAAACAAGCCACACGCTTTCAACTCGTTCTTTTCGTCGGTCTTCACGCGTGATAACGGCGTCCTGCCCGATTTTGCAGATGAATCAGTAAGGCCCCCCTTTGGATGATATCAAGGTTGACGAACAGGGTGTGTTTAACCTTCTTTCTGCTCAACTATAAATACTAAGAAAAGCACCGGACCTGACGGAATTCCTTATACATTTTTGAAAAGATATGCACAGTGGGTCTCTAAATTCTCAACTGTAATTTTGCAGGCTTTTATTAACTTATGTTCCCTTCCACGAGCATGGAAACGTGCTAAAGTTGTTCCAATTCATAAAAGTGGCAGCAAATCAGACGCTACAAATTATAGGCTGATCTCCCTCACTAGCACTTGCTCGAAGATACTTGAACATATAGTGCCTGAGCATCTATTGTGTTACCTTAACGATTACCATATTTTAATCAAATGCCAACGTGGGTTTCGTCAGGGACTCTCTACAGTAACTCACTAATTGTAACTATCCACAATAGCTCGTGCACAATAAACAGCTGAGGTCAAACAGACATAATATTTCCAGACCTTGCCAAGGCTTTCGATAAGGGATCGCACCCTAAGTTGCTATTAAAAATTAACACTTTATTTAGAAACCCCCGTTATCTGAATGTACCTTAGCCATAGTTGAATGGCACCATCCAACAAACACGTAAAAACCGGCCATTAAAATTTGAGAAAACCGCAGTCGTTGTCACCTGCGATGATGTTTTCATAACTAAAAGCGGCCGTCCACTCAGAACAATCGGTATTGTTATTCGAACCGGACATGTCGGACGCCCCATAGGAGTGCAACGTGACCCTCCCGTTACCTGTTAACTCATCGTGCACAGTCAGCCGATGGATGCCGCTGCGATTCAAAGTTCTCCCATTACTGCACGGTTAGAAACTGAAAAAAAAATTAAGGCCGTTCCACTCATTGTGAAACCTGTCGGAATTGCAGAGCAGTGATTCGCCATAATTGGATGCAGCGCCGTTATCCGCTCACTGCTGCCACCCAATGCATTTCAAATTTCCCGCCTTCACAGTGATCGCGCGCCCCCTGCCTGAGACTGCGCCAGCGGGAGTTCTGTTCTTTATGTGCTTGTTTTAATTTCTTACGCTGGAGCTTTTTTGCGTCATTTCGAACCCGTAATTTTACATGCGACTGCATCTCATTCACTCGCCTTGTCCATGCAGCGTCGGCGTTGTTGTCCTCCGCCCCTCCGTCATTCTCCTCGCCGCGCGAGCTGCGCTCTCCGCCGCTCACCCCCTCTCCTCTCCGATGCCCCTCTCTCGTCCACACCCCTCCCCCTACACTATAAAAAAAATAATAGTTATAAGCGGCGCCCGGTTTCGATCCCACGACCCTCTGGGCGGAACGCGAGGTACATGGTGCTCTTCCCACTGCGCCACAAAACTGAGACAGAATCAAATGCTACGAACGCGCCTTATATCCTTGACTCATTCAAACTACGTCAAGAAGCTACTGATACAACGCATGATGGGGCAATGATTAACACTTGCAATAAAAGCAAAGAAGCTCCCACTTACAGCAACAATGATGGAGTAAAGGTCGTTGCGACAGCGAAGCCCCAAGCATACCACTTAGAGAGATTGACCAAGATTGGCCAATAAAACATAATAATAATCATAAAACATAATAATCATACGCGTTCCCGACACGTTTCACGCGATTTCAGGATCAATCCAACGGAAACACCAAGTGAACCCCACGATGCGTCGCAACTACACAGGGTTCCCCTCGCGGGGAGGTGGGCGCAATTTTTTTCTTGCGCGGCTGGAGCCTTTTTGTGGCATGTCGAACGCGCCACTTTTTTCTTGCACGGCTGGAGCCCTCCTGCGACATTTAGAACGCGCCATTTGTTTCTTGCGGGGTCGATTTTTGCGCTTATCATCGTAAAAACCAACCCAACGAGCGTTCCTAACTAAATAAACGCAAGGGCTGCCGGTTATGTACACAGATTTTCCGTGAAATGTGACTGCAGTTTCCTTTGCGCTAAACAACGGGGAGATGTATGACAGGCGCCAGCAGTTCACGAGGTTCGAACGGTTATGACTAAACCGCGCGGTTTTCGAAGCCTCAGCGTTACCGCCAGGCGACGGTACATGAGGCTCTACTTGGGTCCGTTATCTCGCTGCGCCGCGTGACTCCAACAGTCGCATCGACCGTTAGCGAGCTACGACGGGAAGGCGAGCCCGTAATGTGCTCTGCACTTAAAAAGCTCTTACCTTTATACTTACAGCTTTCTGTTCGGTGGTTCACAGTACTCGAGTGGACTTCCACGCTAACCAAATCGAAGAGGCGGCTAGCCCAGGTAGAAGTCGGTTTAGTTGGACAATCATCCAGATTCTTTAAAACATCAGAGGTGCACTTTTGTCGCTAACAAGGCTTCATAGCGCCATGGAGGGAGTTTGCACGCATGCCGGGGGTCTTTCGTAGCGCTCATAGCAACGAACATATACGCCTGCACTTTTTTTGTTGTTGGTCGGCGTCGGAGCGCATCATAGAATTGTGCTTCATGCCGAAGTTTTTCGTTGCGAATAGCCAATTGAGCGCTTTTTTCTGGGAATGCCAAACTGCTGAGCACTCCTTGTACAGCCCTCTTGCTGACGTCAAGAAGTCAAGAGTCCTGCTAAGAAAAGAAAGTGGCCAGACGCTGAAATGGAGATTTGCGGGGCGTACGACCTGCGTGTTGTCACAACCTGGGTGTTGTCACGACCTGCGTGTTGTAACCTGCAACACGCAGGTTACAACACGCAGGTCGTATGCCCCGCAAATCTCGATTTCAGCGTCTGGCCGTGTTGTGGCACATAGTATTTCTGTCTAGTCATTCAGATACCCGCTGAAAACTATGAAGAAGCGTAATTTGGTGAGTGCTGATTCTAATAATTTTTAGTATATAAAAAAAAACGCTCCAGAACCCTACGAAAGCATGTCAAATTCTAGGAGATTGCAGAATAGCCTGAAACAATGCAGTAGTTTTCTTAAGTCGGAATTGACCCAAATTAAGAAAAAAAAGCCGCCACCTTGAGCTGCACGCTGACCGTTGCAAGACGCACATACAATTGCGGATAAGTCCCTCAAACACTTCAAAGGGCATCTCATGCTGCTCATTCATGAACTCCGCCAATGAATTAAGTTCAAAAAGCCTTTTTTTATGGAACCAAGCCCTTTTGTAGCGGAGAATGTTTTTGCAAGTGGCTGGGTTGCTCGCTCTCTGGCCGTCAGTGTTCCTAATAGGAAACAGGAAAGAGCGGACGCTGTTGCAGTGACGATCCTATCCGCACTTGGTATTCAACCAGGAGGGATTTTGAGCTATTGCGTGCCCTAGAGGAGGCCGATGGGAGAATACGATTTACCAGCCGCATGACATGGGATTAGATTTGGTTTAGGGATGATCCGAGGCACCGCCGTACTTTTGTTCCACGAGGGCATGGGAAGCGGCCAAACTAGTCCCAAAAGTAAATCCACAGCCAGGGGAAATGTATTTAGAGTTTTATATTCGAATTCTGACCTGTAGGATGATAGGAAGGAAGGATAATACAGTTCATGAAAGGCAGGGAGGTTAACCAGGACCTGCATGGGCCAGATACAGAGGCCGACCACCACACCGCCATCATCATCATTATCCGCCTACTTAGGTCCACTGCACTACGAAAGCCTCTCATATTTAACTCCAACCACTCCTGTCCTGCGCTGCTTCAGTCCATTCTTTGCACCGAATTCCCCTGTTTCGTCCCTCCACCGAGTTATTGGCCTTGCCCTTCTTCTGGACCCGTCCCTCGGCATCCACTCTGTTGCTCTGGTGGTCCATCGGCTGTCATTTTGTCCCACTGCATGGCCAGAACTATGATATCGTCCACTCTAGTTTGTTCTCTCATCCAGGAAGCTCGTTTTCTGTCCCTAAGTGTTACTCCGATATTATTCGTCCCATGGTCCATTTAGCCGACCTTAGTAAGGCGCCCACTTTCCGCTCCATATGTCATCCCCGGCCGGATGCATTGGATATAGATTCTTATTTTTAGTGATAGAGGTAGCTTACTTTTCATTATTTGGGAGTGCTTGCTGGGTCCATTCCAGCCCACAGCTATTCTGCGCCGTATTTCTCTCTCATGATTGCGGTCGGCTCTGATAACCTGTCCGAGATAGACATACTCTTCTACTTATTCTGGCGTTTCGTTACACAGGCTGAACAGGGCGCTTTCGGTATGGTTAGTCATCATCACTTTAGATTTATTCGTATTGATCTTTAGTTACACAGCCGTGCCTTTGATTGTAGTTCCTCGAGCATTTCTTGCAAATGTTCCGCAGACTCACTTAGCAAGACTATGTCGTCTGCAAAGCTTAAATTGCTCAAGTATTCCCCGTTTACCCGTAATACTATGTTTTCCCAGTCAAGCTTCCTGAATACCCCCTCCAGACATGCTGTGAATAGTTTTGGCGAGATGGTATCTACCTGTCTGACGCCCTTCTGAATAGGGAATTTTATAAATAAATAAATAAAAATATAAATAAATAAATAAATAAATAACATAGCAGTATTGTCCCGCTTCGACAGGGACCGCAAAATGTTTGCAAATGACCCAACATGAGTTTTGATTCTGATAATGAGGCATCCTTTCCTGTATAACTTTCGGGGGCCACAAACCCTTCCACATACAAGCACAATTTCGAAGATAAGCGCCTTTAAAGCACCTCTTCCTTAAATATGGTAGTCAAGTGAAATGAACTTATACGGCAGCAAGCTCACCGCGGCGTGTAAAACAAATTGCAGGGCGCTAAAAATAACCAAGCTTTTTGTAAAGAAACGTAAATACTGGAAAATACACGCATTGCTCGGACAACTAATGTCTTGTCTCACGCAGTTCGAAACATGGAACAACCAATTCCCCGTGAGCTTAATAACGACTTCGCCGTAAAATATTTCGGGCTAAGTACATGGAAGTGCCAGGTTTCTAATCTGCCTTTAGTCCTACATCAAGTGCAAATAGCTCTCAATCACGCGGGTGCGCTAAAGATAACCTCGCCGGTTGAACTCCCTGCTAGTTCTGCGTACTTTTATCGCTACAGAAAAGATATAAGTATGCGTGCTTCACAAGAGGCCGGTATTCATACAATTAGCAAGCGGAACATTTATCTGATAAGTGACTTATTTTTGCTCAGAAGTCATGTTTACCTTCACAGGCAGTGCAGCGGTGCTTAGTGCGCAATCACAAAAAGAACTTTCACAAAGGATGTAATCTCTCTTGTTGAAGCTCTCGACCTTGACAAGTTATCATCGGCTTTCTCAACAGATTGGCCGAGATACCAGCTTTATGCTTCTCGCAATAAAACAAGAGGAGAGACGCCCCATGTTTGTACAGCTATATAATGCACGATCAATAGATAAAACCTCCATGGCGTGTACAAACAAAAGACAAGCCGTAATTACAATGAATTTGTTTTATGCAATTGTCCCTGAATTACTAGGCTGCATCATTTTGCATCTCATGGTGGCGACGTTTATAGTTACATTCATCAGTCACTTACTGCGCATACGTTGTAGAATCTCTAGAGGGAAGTTTCTGACAGGAGACTGTATCTCGTGTACTTGCCATGTGCAACCCGTTTTCTGCTCTCCCTCCTCCAGCTATGTTTGAAGTAACACGTGTCACAAAAAGTTGCAGGGGACATCTACGTTTCGGTCTTAAGATATAAGACCTCGTCGTCAAGGGAGAGCTTCGAACGTAGCTGCGGCATTCTCCATTCATGCTCTCCGAGTGCTGAAGTTTAGCCCAACGAAACTAAAAACAACGGCTTTATGTGGGAGAAGGAGCTTCACTGCGCAGACGTGGCAATTGGCGAAACCACGTATTCTTTCTGTCTTCTGCGCAGCAGCATCATTGCCGGCAAGCCTACCGGCCCGCCTTTTCCTTTCCACATTCGCTTTTAAGCCACCACGCCCGACTGCAGCTTCAGGTGCAAGCTCCCTTTTGGGTGCGCAGGCGTACTTCCCGGTTGACGGGGACGTTGTCTTCAGTGGTCGCTTCATGAGCACGGCTGATAGTAGGCAGTTAGCCTTTACGAACGGTGTCACGCCAAAAGTGGCTCATCGGCGCATGCACCAACGGTGGGAGAACGAACTCACTGCGCAGACATGACGCTTCATAAATCACGTGCCATTTCTGTCATAGCATCCTCCGTAGCATCATTGCCCTTCTTCCTACCCTCCAGGTAACCTTTGCATCTGGCTGCCTCAGTCGTATTTTGCGGTTGGCAGTGGTGGCGTATTTCCATGGATACCTGATGAGCAAGGCTGATAGCGAATGGCTAGCGGGCACGGCGAAGTCCAGAAATGAGCCTAATAACGGTATCGCGTTAAAAACCTTCCTGCGACTATGCACATTGGGTGAAACGGTTATGGAGCAAGCGGGAATGCATGCAATTTCTAAGCGTTGCCACTACCTTGCGTGTGCTTTGACTTGTTAGCAGACTTGTTATAGGCAGGTCTAGTTGTGTTTATTTTCGACACTTCGGGGAATCTGAGCCTGCAGTTATGCAGCGCGGACAGAAATTTTGCATATATAGACACCACACGGACATTTTAAGAATGAAAGTTGAATCTCATGTCAGAATTTACTGTTGATACTGCAGTTTTACCCAGAAGAGCCCGCATCTTCCGCAAACCTTGACTTGTCTGTACAAGGCGCCGAAGGGTTGAGCATCAGATTTAATTGCATGGAAGGATCGAAGGTCGTCGACGTGGGCGTTTCATAATTAAGTGACATTGCATCGTCAACACGTTTTCTTTTGAACGCGGAGAATGGTACACTTGTCATTCGTCAAAACAGCAACTAACTTTGCCTTGGTAGAGCTAGCTCCGATTATTTAGAGCACTCTCTTGTGATTGTAAAGGCTACACTCCACGCCACGAGGGCGAAGGTATTGCCCAGTGTGCTTGAAGGCATTGAACATCGCATCTAAAAGAATCCAGTTGTTGGGAGGAACAGTGCGCAAAAAATGTTCCTGTTCACCGTAAGAGATACCGATCTTGCGCTTTGATAACATTTACCCGACATCAATTTTTGTTTCCAAGTTCCAGCTATAACAAGGGTGACGAGCCTTTAAGCAAAATAAGAGAATGTCTTCAGTTTAAAGTCTAAGCACAGAGCCTTGGAAGTTGGTAGCCAACGAACAAATGACACGTGATATTTACATCCCGAAGTATCCTGAAAAATCCTGTTTGACTGTTCTGTAGCTTCTGGCTGCTAGATAAAAAAGGCATCTCTTGTCCACCGTTCACCTACGGCATATAGTGACTGCGCCATTAGCGAGTGACCCTGACGGAGAATGTCCGAAGGCTCGCGCCAACTTCACATGCAAGTGAGCGATTAACGCTTTGCCAAGAGCTTCGACGCCGCAATCAGCGTTCGTCTGCTGCCCAGGACTGCAGCTGTTTCCGAAGTAAACAAGGACAGAGAAGCGCAGCTCGTCACTTAAAGGTAGTGCAGTGGGATTTTTATTCCGGTTTCACTGGCCACCCGTATACGGCTTACGTTGCGCGAGGTGCACAAAACGAAAGATGCTGGCCAATGCCCCATGAGTGGGTACGAGCCATTTTTTTTTTGGACCAACAACAACAACGAAAGATGCGAAGCAAAACTCGCCTTAACACCAAGTGCTAATCTTGGTTCCACAAAGAGATATCGATGCAGGCATGGCTTAATTCTATTTGAGCGTAAACTAGCTTCTTTAACGCGTGCATCTTCTCTCCGCTTAAGACATCGCTGGAACCTGTCATCGATACTGAACCCCTTGCGCGTCACTACTGGCTTCTTTGGCAGACGGAACAATGATTTTGTGGGGCGAAGTGCTGAAGAACTTAAACATCGTGCAGCTCATCTAGTCGGAAATTAGAACACTCATTCGCAGCACCAAGCCAGAATGTCCGCTGTAGTCAAAGGAACGCTGATTTTGCGGTGGGGAAGTGCTCAAAGGACACTGAAGTGAATTTGTCAAGCTCCTGTTTTTACTTGCACTGCGCAGACTGGCTCAAATAAACGCACTTTTCATCATTCATCCGGTCGATAAGGCAGTATTTATTTGATAAAACCTGAAAGAATAAAAAGTACGATGCGCACTTCGCGGCGGCCGCACTAACCTAAGCCGTGACGTCAATACTAGGTGCTCCGTCATTGGAAGATCTCCAAGATTAGAATTAAAACCAGTTTTGGTTTCGGTTCTGTGAAACAACATGATTGGCATCCGACGTTATCGTTGGACGGGCATTCTCGATATCTCAGTAATCGGCATACCCTGCTGATGCCATGTTGTCGGCTTTAAAATGCGTCACATGTCCTACAAGCACGGATTGGAATCGTAACAATCACTAGCCAAAGCGTACGCAGTGGATGGATGCCCTCACGGTGTCACGGAGACGCTGTAATGCAACGCGCTGTAATGCACCGCAAGGACCGGGCGAGCTACGACTGATCGCGCCAGACCGTGATGTCCCGCCAGCGCGGAACACAGGGCTGCGCTTTGTAAACAATGTGCCACGCACGAAGTGGACTTTCAAACAGACGCTTCATCCAACATGGAAAGTTCGACCTGCCCTTATCGTCATACTTGCTTGAACACAGTACGACGTGTGCTCGCATCGAATAGGACAAACTCGGTTTTGAGAATTAAAGGTGTAATTATTGAGAAAACTGAGGTTACAGTGAATCAGGACAGAAGAGCACGGGGAGAAAACGTCTGACGCGGTGCGCAGGCGTGGGGCGACTCTCCTCGGCGAACAGCACATACACGCCCCACGCAAGACTCCAAAGCTCTCACTCGTTGGTATAAACATCCGGCCGCGTTCGCTGCGACGGTGGCGGTTTCAGGTGTTTCGTGCTCTGGGCTTGGCCCCTCGGCAGGCCGCCGGTGTCTGTTTTCGTTTTCGCCTCTCGGCGCGAGAATTATCCGAAGCTTCGCAGGCGGCTTGCGCAACATGGGAAGTTTGACCTGCCCTTATCGTCATACTTGCTCCTCCCTGTTCTGTGGCGACGCGTGCTCGCTAACTGCTTGCATGCCTGTGCGTCAGCGTTAGATCACGAACACGTAAGCAAGCCGTATATTAGTTCGTTCGTGCGTGCGTGCGTGGAACTAGTTTTTTGGCGAATTCTATTGGGAGAGCAGGGACACTCAAAAGCACTCTGAAAGTGCTCTCTCCTCAGCAGGCGTGTTCCAGTGGTCGAGCAGGAGTAGGAGCACTGTCATCCAATGGTAGAGCGAGGTCACTTTCGCTGCTCCGAGAGCAGTCGGGAGCAGTCCGATCTGCTCCCGGAGTAAGCACAGTACGAAGGAAGTCGCATGACCTTTAACGTTATATTTTTCCCTTTTTTATGTTTCTGTTTTAAAGCAAAGCTTTTTACCTCTACCCCCCAAGAGTTCTTTCGCGACCGTTGGTGTCACCAGAAAACTCCAGCGAACAAATAAAAGAATTTACTGGAACTGCCGGGTATCGAACCTGGAACAAATAGACTAACAAAGCGAGAGCCCGGTGTCTTACCGATTTAGCTACGAGCCCACGCGAAGACGGGGAAGACAAGTGGTGTACTCACCAAGCAAATCTACGGGTTTACCCCCTGCGTTCTCGCTGGATGCCACGTCAAAGCGTCACGCGACCACTCACGCCCGTCTATCGGCCCTGTGCGCATCTTGCTCATGTGCTAAGAGTTACAAAAACTAAAGAAAGCTTAAACCAATGCATGGCATCTCACTTCTAGTACGCCGATGTGCTAAATTCTGTGGCCTCCAGTGTTCACGTAAAAAATCACAGCTCCTTTTCGTATGCCCTCACGTCAAATCAAGGAATACATTCAAATACTCCTTGATGGCCAGGTCATCACTCGAAGCCTCAGCATCAACATCCTGGGCCTACATCTCGAGGCCAACACCAAGGGACCGTCTCCTTGCAGCGCCTCAAAAACAGCATTAATCAAATCATACACATGGTCAGGCCAGTTGCCACCAAGAAGCGAGGCCTAAAGGAATCCGGTACCTTTCGAATAATTCAAGCTTTTGTCCTCTCGAGAGTCACTTACGTCAACCCCCTGTCTTCTTCTCAACAAGGAAGACATAGAGGTGCTTTATATAATGATTAGAAAGGCGGTCGAGCAGGGCATTAGTCTTCTCATGAGTGCGTCCACACAGAGGCTGCTTAGCACGGGGTTCCACAACACGGTGGAAGAGCCGATAGAAGGCCATCTTTGTAACCAGAAGGTGCGACTCAGAACTGCGGTGGGTAACCGCATGCTTCAGCAGCTTCACCAGATTGGCTGGGCAGCCCAGAATGTCACTCCGCTTGACGTACTTCATGACTCTTGGCGGCTAAAACTAAAGATGCTCCCTTTGCTTAGAAATATGAACCCCTCACATGACGAGGGTCACCGAAAAGCACGAGCTCAAGCGCTAAACAACACCCTCGTGGGGATCATGCAGTTATCTACACAGACGCCTCCAAACATCGAGGGCAGCAATACGCCATCATCGTGACTACTTCCAGACCCAACCTCCTTGCGTGTACCTCGCTTAGGACCCAAGAACCTCGCTTAGGAGCCAAGAAACGACGGCAGCAGAAGAGGCAGCCATCACCCTGGCTCTCACTCAACCAGGGGTTCGGAGGGTAGTCACCGATTCCCAGCGAGCCTACTGAAATTACCAGTCGGGTTGGGTGTCCTCACCTGCACTGCGCGTGCTAAAAAACCACTCCCCAAACGGTTCCATTCAGCTCATCTGGACACCCCCTCACGCTTCAATGGAGGGCAACAAATACGCCCACCCAACAAGCCTGCGCTTTTACCTCCCGTGCTACGGAGCCGCACGAGGACAGTCACCCGCTTTTCACGTTCAGGGAGATAACCAAGCATTGTCGCCTTCTGAGACAGACCGTACCTTCGCCTTACCCTGACCTTTCCAGAGAACAAAAACTACCCTACGGCTGATACAATCCGGGCTCCTTCCCACAGCCTACGCGTCTTCACTTAATGCATCCGAATCGCTACGACGCTGAATGTAAATTTTGCTCAGAAGTAGGTACACTCCGCCCCGTAATCGGGGTGTGCGACTTTAGCCCTGAGCACCCTCCTCTCTTTCCGTCAACTACCCAACAAGAGCATTGGGAGATGCCGCTATCTAGGCCCTCTCTACCTACCAAGCTTCAGCGGGTGGACAGAACACAGGCCGCGGGGACTGCATATGGGCCCCACAGAAGAAGGAACCACTCCCCAGGGCTGCAATCTGGGCCGTTCAGAAATCTGAACAGACGTATTTCTTCCTCCTGCTCCTCCTTCTCTGCCGCAAATCTCGTCGCCTCCGTCCGCGGCGCAGAGACGGAGAAGTCAGATCGTCTAACACCGGGTTGGAGCTTTAATTTTATAAAAAAAAATTTCCACTCTTGTGCTACACCAATACAACTCAACCAAACACCGTTCATGCATCATGCATTGATTTAACCTTACCAAGAACATCTCTTTGAAGTAATAAATGGTGTGGTTAAGTGCATTTCAGTTTTCTTTGGTTTTACTATTTGTAGAGCGATGTGAGTGAATTTAAGTGATGTCTCATGGGCAGTCGTTATGGGTGCCGTTTACAGCTTTGCTTTCCAACCACATTCACGGGGTGGATTGGGGCGATTTTTTTTTTCTTGCGAATTGTCGCGGCTCAGCGAGCGCGGGCCGGAGAGCGCGGTGGTATCCATCGTGCATTTGCAACTTTGCGGAATGGGCAGCGAGCCCTACGAGCATGCGAGCGCTTCCTACCGCCACACGTGCTTTGCCCGGCTTTGCTCACACATCCTTTTCCGCAGAGATTGCTTACGTGGAGCGAATTTCACGACGAAGTTCGCGCGGCGGGAAATCTCCCGCGGCAGGACGCCGTATGTTCTTCGGGCTGAGCCACATGGAGCGACGACACGGCGCGCGCCGCCGCTGGGTTGCTCTCAGTGACCTCCATGCCCAGAATCAACGGTGCCGTTCAGTAAACATAAAGGAGCTTCCCACTTCGGTTGTACTTCATTTAACGATTCTGCGTGTGGGGGCGCGTTTCTTCCACTGAAATATTCGTTCTCAGTTCTCAAAAACGCTAGAGACAAGGAAAAAAAAAAGAAAACCGAATGGCGCCGGGGAGATTCGAACAAGCGACTCCAAGAACAAGCCGGCATTTTAACCTCTACTTCACCCCGAGAGATGGCGCATATGTGCAAAATACTTGTTTTTGTAGTATTTGAGATGCCCTCGTAATGATACCGCCTGTTCCTCACACGCCGATCTTGCAGACGGGCCTCGTATTGCTACTACTGCAAGTAATGTAGCCGGATCGCCCTTATTTAACCTGATCAATGCTAACGTGCATGCCCATTTCGGCAGGCCACGACAGTCGGGTCGGGACCGTGCTTTCCCTCGCCGTTTTTTCCTCTCCCACCTGCTCTCCGGGTGCGTGCCGCATTCCAATGGCTGGGCAGTGGTCCTGCTCCCGCGTGCTTCCAAGTGCTCTCTCCCCTACTCCTCACTGCACGACGCCACTGCTCCTGTTCTCTCTTCGGACGGACATCACAGCTGCGGCGGCGCAGAGGCCGATACCGGAGCTATGTGCACTGAGTAGCAATGCGCACGCATTTGGCCGGGGCAGCCGGAGTGCAGTCGCTGCCTTTGCAGGCTTCGCGCCTTAAGCTTGGGATCTTGGGATGACGACCTTGGATTTATCTACCGGACGAAGAAACGCTGGCGGGAAGTGGAGGTAAGCCATTAGTTAACCTGGTATTCTTATCTTATGTATTTAGCGAAGCAGATTTCTCTCTAACTTCGGTCTGCGGAAGCGGTTAGCCCTAACGTTTTCGTCACTCATTTTGACCGTTTCTTAGATTTGAACGGCGGCTTTTGTACCCGTGTGCAAACAGCGTCGATTCTTGCACCGTTTCAATCCCTCTGATTCGTGAAGTGTTGGTATCCTAGCCGAATGTTTCCGCAGGTAAGAATCACGGTCGCGTGAGTAGTCGCAGCGCTACCCTGTACTCTTAGCTCGGCGGCTAGGGTTAGAGTGGCTCCCGTGCAGTAGCTGTGGCTACCTGCGCGGCTCCAAAGAATTGCGTACAATAGGCTGAGTGTTAGGAGCGCGTCTAGCGCGTGGCAGTCACTTAAATTACAATAATTTTAGTGACCACCGCGCCTACAGCAGCAGACTGAAATGCTGTTCAGACAGGTTTTTTGCGTTTTGATTGAGGGCAGGATGGACGGAAATGGGACTTTTCGGGGCGTACGCCCCGCACTGTTAAGGGGTAACTACATGCGTCTAAGGCGATGAGCGACGCGAGAAACCTCACTCAGTGTGTACGGCAAACAGGTATTGTGGGCGACACAGACAAGCGAAAATTTTTGCACAGGCCGCTGACGGCGGCGTCTGCGGCAGGCGACGGGCCGTCGCCTTCGCTGCTTATTCCCGGCCAGAAGCAGCCCACAAGCAAGCGGCAGCTACGACGACGAAGGGCATTGACAGGAATGTATTACTGTTTTTCGTTTGTCGCTGTCGCCCACACTGTTTGTTGTACCCGTTGCATTACTTTTTTCGCGTCGGTTGTCGCCGTCGCTGCATGTGGTTACCCCTTTAATTGTCGAGCGTTCTGATCGTTCAATAACAAGTTTATTGGTTCGCATCAAATGTTGCTATATGCAGCGTGCATGCAACGAAGCGTACTCGAGAATGAAGAAAACAGTAGCTATATGACCCATTAGCAACCTTTCCACGCTGGAATTGGGAACGTATAATGGTCCGTACGTTGCAGTCGGCTGAGGACAAAATCAAATGCAAATTAATCAGCGATTATAACCTTACGGAACGAGTTATCTTTCCTTAAAGTTTGTGCAATGTTTTATGCCGGGAACGATAGCGGGGTAAACAATGGAAGCTACGGACGCGTAAGCCCTAATGGGTTTGGGGCGCAGTGCGTTGGCAGACAGCTGTAGGGCGCGCTGTCTGACATGACATTGGCCAAGTGGCACAATGAGCGTGGCTGCATCCAAGGTCACCGCACATTCACATCTAGACTGGGGACTGAGGCAAGCAGTATTGCATTTCAATACGGGTTCAGTGCGGGCTCTCGGCGCAAAAACTAATCTATCACCCAATAAACTTCATTTGACTGTCCAACTCGTTAATTTTTTTTTTTCATTGTAGAACTTATCTTTGCTGTCCCGCTCTTTCTGCCTATGTAGGAACCACAAGAAGACGCTCCTTGCCCGAAGATTCTTTTTTTTTTTTTAGAGACAGAGAGAGAGATCCCCGAGGCGTCAGTAGGAGTGGCCCTCGAATTCAAGACACTTCTCACATCCTTGGACATCGTGGATGGGTTTCCATTACTGCTGTCTGTTTTTTGGCTGTTCAGTGCGTAATACGCTTCAAAGGCGAAGCGCACCTTCTTGCTTCTGTAGACGTTACTTCGGCTCAAGCACGGTGCCCTGGTCGGTACTGTTCTGAAAGGCCGCCACCAACATTATGAAGCAGTCAGCTCGAACGTGTTTGAACCAAGTTATGCCTTGTTTAAATCTTACTAGCGCATCCTCATTTGAGAACCACCCGCCTAAAATTTCAGTGGGAGTGTTTCCTGCGGGTTCCTGTTGTCCCACCAACATATATCGGTTGCAGAGTTCCCGTGTCAATGGCTTTGTATCTTTGTGTTGATTGCAGCTTGTAATGCGTTAATAGTAATCCACGCTGAATTGTTTTAGTCCCAGATTTCTGTTTCGCAAAATTTATTTGTAGATATTTTTAATGTGTCCTAAATAGGAGCTGGCTTTCCAGTCCATGTGAAGCACTCACTGATGTACTAAGGCCATTTTCTTTTATGTTAATACTGTTAACTATTCTCCCACTGCTTTATTTCTACTGAAGCTTTTCGTGCTAATGCCAGTACCTTTTTATTTGTGGATGTTAATTTCATTTTTATTGTCTTAATTTAATGTTTGTATTACAGTGTTTTCAGTTGCTTTGCTGCATTTTTATTTGTGAATTTTTCTTGTATGTATCCTAAATAGGCGCTACGTCTCATGTGTGCATGTGGAGTAGGAGCCGTTTTTATGCTGTGATATTTTATTTCCAAATAAATTGCTTGTGGGAAATTGCAGAATGAACCGATTGTTGTGGTATTTTTTTGAAAAATAAAGTCTGACCTTGTTTTTTTTTTCCATGTTTCAAAATAGCTTGTCCTGTTTTGTTTGCTTGTAACTGCCTATAGTACCATAGTGGGGATGGGGGCGAGTAGCAGGCGGAGCGAAAACACGCTGTCTCGCAGGGAATAGCAGAACGCTCCTGAGGCGTAACCAGATGCTTTCCAAGAGAGAGTAGTAGTACCCGTCCGCAGTATCCGGGAACGCCGAAACCAATAGAGCTTATTCACGCCTAAAGGGAGTGACAGAACGCTGCCTTGGAGATGGCATAGCAATTCCCACACAGGGTTCAAGTACTCCGCTTCGAAAGCAGCAAGTAAATCACCTCTCGTTTGGCCGCCACGCGCTACTCCTCGGAAAAGTAGCCCAATGCTTCCAAAGGGAGTGAAATATGGGACCAAATTTTTTACTCCTAGACAGAGTGCCCAGCACTCCTCGTCTTCTTAGAGTGTAGAGACTCCAGACTACAATTTGCGCTAGTAAACCCGCAATGTTCGCTCATCCGAACCGAAATTCGACACATTCCGTCATGGCATCGAGGTACCCTGTTCGCCGGTAGTCAGCGCTCACCTCGACCTCACACCGAAAAAATCTATAGACTTCGACCGGACAAGTGCACTCATAACCTGATCATACTTGCCTTGGCGAAACCATGATCGTAATTCCCCAAACTGACACCCACCTGCGGAAGGGCCACATTCAACGTCTGTTGTCCTGTCGTCTTGTATCTGAACTGTAAATATACACAGACGCAAGCCTAACCAGCACCACTACCAGCCTTGCCTGGACGTTCCCAGAACTTTAAGCTATCTGTGCTCTGGCTACCACACCATACAAAATGACTACCTTACCACCCTTGAAGCCGAGCCAAATGTTATATATTATGCCCTCAACTTCTTGAGCTATGACTACAGCGACCTCATGCCGACTCGTATTCGGATTCTCAACGATTCATTTGAAATTAATAAGGAAGTGATTACCGGCGCATACTTTTAAGAACCCATTCATTATGGAAATATTCTCCGTGTCGATGTCCTTAGACGCAGAGATTCACGTTCGCCTTGTCTGTGCGCCAGGTCATAAAACTTTTCCTCGGGAAATCAGGTGACCTTGATCGCACAGGAGACTACGAAATTATCCCCTCGCTGACTCCTGTTCTTTAGCAAAGTAATCGAAAAGCTTTTTTACTTGCGTTTGATGTCCTATCTGCTTAAATTTAACCTACTCTCTTCCCACCAATTTGGTTTTCGACCTGGCTACTCGACAGAGCTCGCCTTGCTCAGCTTTACTGACCGAATTAAACAAGCCATAGACAATGGGTTACTTACTGGAGCAGTTTTTATTGACCTCACTAAGGCTTTCGACACAATTAACCACCGAATCCTTCTACGCAAACTTGAGTCTTTCGGAATTGTGGGTCCCCCTTTGCAGTTCATTCGCGATTATTTAACTAATCGATCACAGGTAGTTTCTGTCAATAACATTGCGTCATCTGCTAAACCGGTTACCATGGGCGTCCCTCAAGGTTCAATCTTAGGCCGTCTCCTATTCCTACTTTTTATTAACGACTTACCTAGTTCCCTTAACCATACTAACTGTCTTCTATACGCCGATGACACTACTATTTTCACATCCAAGACAAGTGCTGAACTTGAAAGAAGCTTAAACTCCGATATCTCTAATATTTATCAATGGTGTGTTAACAAACATCTTTATATAAATCCCTCAAAAACTACATGTGTAGTGTTTTCATCCGCACAGAACACATTTCCTACACCAGTTTCCGTATCTCTTAACAACCACATTATTTCTGTATCGGATCACGTGGAGTTCTTAGGCGTAGTACTAGACAAACATTTGAAATATAACTATCATGTATTCTCAATATTAAAAAAGGCTTCTTTTGGGATTCATGTTCTCATTAAAGCCCGCCCTTATTTTCAGTCACGCATTATTTTATCATTATACTACGCCTATATTCATAGCCATTTTTCCTATTGCATTTCATCCTGGGGTAATACATATGCCAGTCACCTAGAGCCCCTTCATCATCTTCAGAAGCGGGCACTACGTCTTATCGCCTTCGCTCCATTTCAATCGCCTTCTACACCACTCTTTATTCATTTTTCCGTGCTTCCAATTAATCATTTATTCACTCTAAAGTTAGCTATATTGATGCGCCGCCTTATTTATCATCGTGTATGTATTTCAGGGCTATCCGCGCAACATCTTGTCAATACTAATAACACCAGATTTTCATTCGTCACAATTTCCTTCTCCCTAAAGTGCGTACCAATTATGGAAAACTAACTCTTAAATTTACAGGTGTATCCGTCTGGAACAACATACCACTTGAAATAAAGTTATGTCCCACATTCTATTCGTTTCGCAAACTCTTTAAAGAGTACCTGATCACAAAACGTGTTGTTTGCTAAACTCTACCATGCTTCTAATTTATAGCATGTTAGTATCTCTTTTACTTACCATACCACGTGCTGTTACACGGACATTTTCTTGCCTTGTTGTCATGAAATTTTACCCGTTCTTTGTTTAATTCGTACAAAGTGTTTTCACTGCTTGCTGCGTTTTTATTGCACTATACTTATTCTCTAACGGAGGTCCCCCCGACAGTTTTCTAACTTCGGGACCTCCTCTGTACTGTGACATTTTATTCATGTAAATGTATACATTCCTGAAATAAAGTTTGATTGAGTTAAGTTTGATTGAGACATCCTACTAGACCTCATCCCCATGGCGGCACAACTAATGCGGCACAAAAAGAACAAAGAGATCGCCTGAATACACTGAACCCAAAGGACACCTCCGGACGAGTGAACAGTACTAAGTACGGCTTCCAACTATATATTACCAAGGTTTTTTCTACGTAATCCAAGCAGCGAGGGCAATCTAAATGGCAGGTTTCCAGCAAAAAAAAAAAACAACAAAACAAAACACACATACATAGCTGTGGTCATCAGCGATTTGTGCACCGCGAGGACGGGGGTGTAGGTGCATCGTTGTTAGAGGGGGCCATTCCGCGCCAAACGTTCCGGCCGCAAAGTCTACCATCACGGATTTCTTGAGGAAAAATTATGGCTCATCCTCACATGGTGCACAATGATCTTTCAAAGTATTTCTGTCCCAAAACTTTTTTTCTTTTTGTCGCGGCTTTTTCTATGTCGAGATTTTAAAGCAAAGATAGGTTTGTCAAAAAAATCATTAAAAAGTAATTATTTTTGAAATCGCCATCATTTTTGTATGTACGTCATGTTAAGGCCCCGGACTGCCCTATGGCCGCGTTTTTCTAAGATTTGTGCTTTTTTTTTGTTCTCGTTACAGCATACCGGAAATACGCGATTTTGCGCATTTTCGAAGCTTTTTTAGCAAATACAAGCACTCTCTCTAACCGAATCAATAATTTTTTTGATAGATTTCACCACTGTGAAGAATTTGTTAAAAATATACGGACACTGAAAAGAGGAGAAATGGGCGCGAAAAGATTTGTCAAATTTGGAAAGAAACTCATTTCTGGCCCATATTCACACCTAAATAACGCATTGCTGTGCACGTAGTAAATATATCAAATAGAAGTAATTCTCTAGTACAAATGAGCCCAGTTTATGTCAGGAAGTTTAACCGGAACAGTTTTTGTTTTAGCAGAGAAAAAAAGTTTTGAAATTGAGCACCGACACTTCTACAGGGGGTCTTCACTGCACGGCATACGCCTGTCTTCATGAAAGAGCTTCGCGTTGCAAGAACAACGGTCGATACGGGAAAAAGGGACAATTCTCCTGGTCGTTGGAAAAGTACAACGTGGAGAGAGAGAGAGCTACCGTGATCCGGGCGGTGGTGCGTCCGTTCTACGAGAACGTACCCAAAGGCTGCCTAGACATCAGACGTGGATTTAAAGCATCAGTGCATCTGATTCCCGGTAATGCGTGCAAATAAATCCGTATACATTAATGTTTAGCTACCTCTTTCCAGAGAAGCCCAATTTCGTAAAGAACAGCACGCGTGCCAATTTGGATGACAGTACAGACCAGATCACCGGCATTATGCACAACAATTGCAGCGATACACAGGACGGCGTTCTGTTCAATCTTATCGGTGCGCTATCCGCAGTTCAAATCAGGGAGGTGTCATGACACAGTTTTGATATCTGCTTTAGTAAACCGCGACGATAAGCAATAGCGAATCAGCTTTCCCGCAGTACACGTGGTTCTACGCTATGTGGTTTCGGATCACTAAGTATTATTCATAGCACGTTTCACGTTGCCATGATTGGCTTGAGTAGAGCGACTTTGCTTCATTGCAAAGAAAACGGAGTCTCATTGCGTGCGAGTTCCAACCGGCCATGGATGGAGCAGTTTATTCTGTGCAAGAGAGTCGTTTCACGACTTCAGTGTCTGATGCCAGAGGTGAATAAAAAAAAAATAAGTGCCTTCTTCGTACGGAGAAGAAGTTACAGCCGGGAATAATATTCAATTTTCTTTCAACGCTTCGAGGGCACATAAAAGTGCATCATTCTAAATAGTGCTTCTTTGTGTATTTTCAGAAAAGAACTTTCTGCGTGCTTTCTTAGTCCGAGAGACCGAAACAAGAGAACGCAGACAAAACGACAGTACGTGATGAATTTACGTAAACTTTTGGAATCGGATTATCGCCTGGTGATTATGCACTCAAAGCAAACAGAAGCCATTTCAACGGCATGTGGGCATCACTAGATGTTGTATGTCAAGGGGAACACACCATTGCTAGAAAAGCTGTCGCGATCTTTTCTTGGAGCATGACGCAAACCACCGCGGAAGGTCAGTGATCACGACGGCCCTGACGGACCTTAATCCCGTCTGAAGCTCATCCTGGGAAATCGTTCATGCCAGGAGTGTAACTGACGATGCTACAAAGCGTTAAAAACAGAGGCTTCTGAATCTCTCGCCAGAGAAACTGACGCCAGAAAAAGCGACACAGAAGTAGCAAGCCATGACGTCGAAAAGGGCCGTGCAGCTATCGGTGAGAGCTCGGTGACAAGAAGCAGTCGGCAGACGGACCGAAGGTCGTATGATAAAGGGAACCTTCGTCATTTTCGAGAAGGGAAAGACGTCGTGTATGCCGATCTCGGGCTTGCCCAACCATCCAGCAGCTCTGCTCAAATTCACACTGAATTTAATGTAGTCGACTATGTGTCACTGACGCGAGACCTCAAAGAAAAGTACAACTGCGTACACCAGAGGGGAACAAAAATCAAAATTCTGACACTGACAAAGTCGTGGTCCATAAAAAAATTATAGATTTTTTCGGGGCGCCGGAGCAACACGTAACTCGTGTCCCAGTCGTTTTTTGTTCCCACAGTACCTTGGTGACAAGCCGAGAAGGCGCTTTGTGGAACGTACAGCGTGGTGAAATGTCGATGTTCAAATACAATGTTTGTCTCAGCTAAAACAAAAACTGTTCCGATTAAACTTTCTGAAGTAAACTGCGGAGATTTATACTGACGAATGCTTTTTATTTGACATTTTTACTATGGGGCGAAACAATGCGTAATTTAGGGGGGGGGGGGATATGGGCGAGAAAGGGGATTTTTCCAAATTTGACAAATGTTTTTTTCGCACATTTCTCCTTTTTTCAGTGCCAGTATAGTTTTAACGAATTGTCCACAATGATGAAATTCAGACAAAAAAGATTCATTGGCTTTGAGAGAGTGCTTGTATTCTCCAAACAAGTTTGAAAACGCCCAAAATCGCGTATTTCGGAATGGCGTAACGGGAGTAAAAAGGGCAAAAATCTTAGAAAAACGCTGCATAGGGCAGTCCAGGGCCTTACCATGCTTTCAAAAATGATGGCGATTGAAAAAGGAGTGATTTTTTTATTATTGTTTTTACAGTCGTAATTTTGCCTTAAGTCCTCCCGATAAAAAAGCGGCTACAAAAAATTTGGGCTAAAATACTTTGAGGGAGCTTTGTGGACCATGTAGAGATGATCCACAATTTTTACTGAAAAAATTTGTGATGGTCGACTTTACGGGTGGGACGTTTGGCATAAAATGACCCCTTGGGCCATCAAAATAACATACAAGTCTGTTTTAATCGAAAGATTTGGTGTTGTATTGGGCTCTCGAGCTTGTTCGGCAGCAAAGGATGTTTTGTTCTTTGGAAAATTAATCAATCTGAACCAAAATTTCAATTCTCCCGCTGCATCGTGTTTTGTGACGTCTACAATGGCGTATACAGTGCATCTACCTTAAATTTAAGTCATTAGGTTGGCCAACGCTGCCGCCAACGGCAAAAACAATTTTCGCTAGTCTGGTTACCTTCTTCCTTCGTATAAGGCGTTGCAATATGTTAGCGCACGGTTTTTTTCTGACCCGGCCTGTAAGTGGCTTATTCTTACAATTGAGAGTAATCGTGTCGTGAAATATCGGGTATGACTCGACACGAAGGGCCACGAAGGTGGCAGTTGCGCTTACGCCAGTTGGCCAGTGTGATCTCAGGCAAGCCTAACGCGCCAGATGGTTGCTGAGCGTCGGCTAGAATAGTGTACGTCTTTACGTGTTAGTTCGTAAATACCATTGTTTATCCCACCATTCTTGTTGCTATAAAAAGGACGTGTACTTTATTCAAGCGCGAATAGTTAGTTCTCGCAAGCTTATAATCCCTGCTTAACTGGCGTTGGATTTTGTTGGCTTCAGCCAACCCCAACAAACTGCCCATAATACGTTATCAGTTCACTGCGGAAACGTCGCTAGAGAGTCGCATGACTGTTCTTTGTTTTCCTCATTGTACGGCTTATTTGAGGGAAGTTTGCGTTAAAAGTGGGTGTCAGTGTTACCCTAACAACACAATCTTCCGAATAAACCAAACTTCCATTTTGTCTTCATCGCCCCTTTAACTGTACTTGATGAACGCTATCCTCTCCGTTGGCAATGTCACCGGCTGCATGCTGAAACTTTTAAAAGGGGAATTTAAGTCATGGCTTATGCTTGGATGGTTTCTATTTCACTCCTGCTTTTCGACGTTCCTGTGGTTTGTGTGTTCTCAAATTTCGACCAAAATTTGCGTTCAGTAAAACGGGTAACTAGATGCCCAGAACCCGCAAGTTATTCGTATGCGTATCTATGTTTGAGCATGCCCTCAAAGAAGCATATGCCTGCTCTGTGTGCGGCGTTTTGCCCAAAAGTTAAATTCTGTATACTGCGCTCTCTTCGCCGTCGAAAGGGATGTCACACGCTATGGGATCTGTCATTTTCACGGTCGCTTCGCGCACAGTTAGCAAACAGCTGCTCACACTGTTCACGCATTAAAAAAGACATAGCTGTCTTCCGGCACAGCTGACGTGAACAGATTTTTTATTTTTGCTGCCTAGTGAATGCACAGAAAGTTACTGAAAAATCCACTGTGGTTTTGCAGCTGTACGAGTCCGCTGTCTTTGCCAACTTTATTTTGGAGACAGACAAATCCTGCAGACCAATGAATTGACCGAAACACTAAAAAAAATAAACAGACTTACTATCAATATTAAATTTTTTAATAATGTGATGTGTTCCTTACACACAGTTCCCAGCATTTGCAAGAGTAAACGTCATCCCTTTTTATGAAAGAATGAAGTGTATAACATAGGCACTGGCTCCCAAAAATCAGACGAGGCGTAGGTACCATCCCTGCTTCCATGATTCTTGTTGAATAACGGAATTCATTTAGATACGACTGTACCATATTTTGCATATTAACTGTTTCACTCAACTGGTAATCGTATAAACTAGCGTAACAATAATAAAAGCAGTACGAAAAAGAACGTCATTTGGTGATCCGTATAGGCGCGTTGTAAGCGGAACAAAAATATTTTCCTTGTATTTGAATAATGTTCTGTATATTGAAGAGGTTAGTGCCGTTACAAATACGAGTTCACAGTAGTTAACATACAAACGAAATCGGGCTAATACAGAGTTAACCTCATTCTCGTAGTTACTTATATTGTCGCACGAAGGAAAATTGTAAAGTGTAGCCTAGTTCCATGTTGCCCTGTCCCCGACGACGACGATGGAGTGGGCGGTACAGCCTTGCTGGATTTGCTATAGCCTGGAATTGCTATAGTACATAGATCGCATCTCTTTGTAGATAGATCATTTCACCATCAACCATGTATCGCCTCACCTTTGTTCTGCCACCGCGTAACATCTGATTCGTGCTACTATAGCTGTGATAGAGCTAGTGTTTTTTCTCTCACCTCAGCCTATATCGGCAATGTAATTTTCGCTACAATAAACTGTGTGACAAGTAATGTCCGTTAAGCAAGTGGTTTACAGCAAGAATTGTGGCTTCAAGCTTGACAGCAATGCTTGCTGCAATGCTTACTACACTTTTCCGTCACACCCATCCAAATTGAGCTGAGTCAAGGCTAAAACGCATATGATTTTAATGGGCGAGTTACTGTGCTTTGCAAACAAAACCACCAGCGTAAATTCACTCCAGAAATTACTCCCAAAAATGCGCTCACGGATCTAGGGTTTGGGCTTTTATAGAAATCTTCATGCAGGAACAAGTACAACAGTCACAATATAATGCCATTGATCGAGGCTGCGTAAATTGGTGTCAATTTATCGCCACTTCTGGCTGGTTCTGCACCTAGAAGTTCAACGGGCAAAGTAAATTCCTTTTGACCCACAGGTGGGGCTGATCGACGACTGTTAACTGGCTTGTAGAGCACCCGCTTCTGTACAAATCCTCGGTCTTTGTCGTCGAATTTACGCAGTAGTGTGGGGCGGTGGACTGTTGTTGTTATGTTAATGCAGATGCTTTGAGCCACGCTGGGTCGTTCACTCTTTGATGGAAACTATAATAAGCTTGAAGGCATTTTATAAAGCCAACATCAAGTTTTTGTGGCTCCAATGTCAGCTGCGTCATGTCTGTCTGGCCTGTCAAACTTGTGGAGATGAGTATGATGCAGGTGAAGATCAGGAAGTCGTCAGTCACTTCTCCCTTCTCTCTCTCTCTCTCTCCTCTCTCTCTCTCTCTCTCTCCTATCCTCCTTCTCCTCTCCTCTCGTCTCTCCCTCTCTCGACAGCTACCTCCATCAAGCGAAAGCTCCATTGCTGTTTGGCCCCGAAAGACGCGCGAGCATTCAAGCGTGCTTATATACGAGGGCTAGTTCATTTAAATATTGCTCCATTATTCGTAACACCCTTAGCAGCCTACGATGTATTTGGACCATTTGAAGAGTGTGTCAGAGAGGCTGTCTTGTGCGCCGGAACAATAGCGGAGTAGACATCTCGTTACGTCTGCCCTTCACATCCGTCTCATAAGAGCAGGGTGGCGCCGGCTTTCCCTCTCTTGCTCTTTAATCAGCATACGTCGGTGAGGCAACCCCACGCTTCCTCATGACGCTCTTCCGCTTCCTCTTACGACGTTGCTCTGCACTTCCTCTTCCGCTTTTCGCACACGTTTGCGTTAAGTGAGACGAAATGCCCCTACTCCGACGTAACAATCCCGATCATGACCCTTGTGGAGGCGTAATTAGTGCGTTGGTTCGAAGTCATGCAGCTTGATTTGCAGCACTTTAAATAACATGCTCGCAAGAGGCAGCGTGTACAAGGGAACTCGATCGAATGTTGGCAGGGTGTTTCACATCTGCCGCGTCGGCTAGACTGAGCGTCGGTACGAACATCTAAAACGTTAAGATTTACACGCTAAGTTCAGAAACATGGTTTGCCATATGTAAAGGACTTAATTACGTAATATTGGCCAGCTGAGAAAATACTCGACTCATGACTCGTTACGCCAATGCAAGAGTTGCAATGAACTTGTTTCCTTAATGTAGAGACATGTTAATGGGACGGCTCATTATTGTATGTATTGTTATGTATGTATGTATGTATGTATGTATGTATGTATGTATGTATGTATGTATGTATGTATGTATGTATGTATGTATGTATGTATGTATGTATGTATGTATGTATGTATGTATGTATGTATGTGCAAGTTTATGTACGCACATATGTATGTATGCATGTATGAATGCATGTGTGAATGTATGCATGATGTACGTTTGTATGTGTGTATGTGTGTGTATGTACGTACGTATGTATGTAAGCATGCATGTATCTATGCATGTGTGTATGTTAAGGGAGGAAGATTCTTCCATCCTATGCACTTAAGACGTTTTCCTCAATTATCGCTAGCGGTAATACCCTGACGTCAGAATTCGGAGCGCGTTCAAAATGAAGAGTACAACGCGGCAAAGTTACACCTCGAAGTGACACCTCTGTTTCACCCTTTATATTCGTAAAAGACGAAACCTCAGCGGCTATTGATCTAACCAGTTATCCTTCGCGAGTTTTGGGGCCTTCAGCCCCTGCACCACTGCGCTAGGCACATTATAAGGCCCGCATTGATTAATGGTGCGGACTTCTAAAGCGCACGTAAATGCGTACACATTGTGTTGCACCCTAGTGCATTTCGCAATTCCTGCCAGTACGATTTGGTCTTAACGTAATGATCTACGGTTCTCGTAAGAGACCCCTGGTAAGACGTATTCAGTCACATTTTCCCCCTTCTTGCTCGCGTTGTTCCGTCAGAATAAACCCTATTATGCCCGCAAAATTTCCAATTCTAGAGGCAAATAAAGTTCTGCTCAGCAAAGTAACAAGGACCGCACAAAAAAGAAAGATTCTCTAGCTCAGTGAGTTGCGAGAATATTGAAATTCCGCGTCTTGTATGAATAGGAAAGATTTACGAGACGAAGCACGCGTGGTTAATATACAGAGGCCTCGTTGGCAGCTTCGGTATTTCCCGAAGCATTACTCACTCCGGTTCGTAGCGCCGCCTTTGTGATCGGGCCACGCTAGAGTATGTTGACTGCCTCTGGCGGGTTGATTTATTCCGGTATAGAGGCGAGCGCTGCTTCATGTGTGACTGGCGGCACGCGGAGGCTGTCAAGGCATACCTTTTTTGCTTTCGCTTGTTTACATGGTTAGAATAAGGTTCTGATTACGAAGGGAAGACTCGGGCTACTCCGAAAAGAGGCACAAGTTCTTTAGAATTCGTGACACAGCATTTCTGTCGTGGCGGTGTCGTGGCGCTGTAAGAATTGTGTCGTGGCGCTTTAAAACAGAGCTTGGCAGCTGTACAGCTTGGAGAAACGACTCTCAGGTGTGTGAAAGGTTGACAGTGGCTACAACCACGGGAAGAATGCCATTTGAGCGCAACTGTGCATCTAAATTTTGATGAAAAACGGCGATTAATAAACGCTGCTTTAAATTTCTCGACAAGGAAAATTGAAATAGAAACCAACTATCATCACGGCCTAGCATGCGCGTAGTGTCTTATTCCCTTTAGTGCACCAGATGCGTAACACGCAAATGACTACGTGCCTCGAGGAGCAATGTGAATCGGAAGTCTCGCCGTTCGTCTGAGTTTGTGCGAAGTCACTGTGGTCTCGATGCGCCACGGTAGCTATAGAGCCTGACAGTGTGCGATGAAATTACCTCTTCGCGGTTGTCAGGTTGAGCCAGTTTGTCTTCCTAGATTGGTGTAGAGTTCCAGAAAGAATGTTCAGTCATCGGACTTTCAAACATGGGGTGGAGGGGGGGTTGCTGCTTCTTTGAGGCATCATGCTGAGATCGCCAACGTTCACTTAAAATAAATCTCACAAGTGACGAGCTTCATGGAATATTTGTATGTATGTATGAATGAATGAATGAATTTAGCGTACTGGAACTTGGAAGGAAAGTCCACCAGCAGGCGTAATTTTTTACACCTATAGGGGTGGAAACCGGAACGCCTACTTGTGTATGTGTGTGTGGGGGGGGGGGGGATAAAAAGCAGATAGAGTTAACACGTGTGTTAACAACTCCCAAATGTCTTTGGCCTGCGAAATCATTGCATTATATTTTTCACGTAACCAATACTGATGTATTTCCTCGTAACCCCACCAAGGGGGTTAGTGTATTAAAGCGAAGCTCTGCATGACTAGCGTTGCGTGCATTTTAACGCGTAGTGTTAAGCGCTTCATGTCGCAGAAAAGCCGGCGTTGTCGGTGGCGTTGACGGTGAGAAAAAGTGGGCGTGAGTGAAAACCCGTGGCGACACCTTGTCGCGCCCACTGAAACCTCCGAATTGAAAGGGCTTGCTGCAGCATGTGGCGTGCAAGAAGGAGCGGAAAGTAGGCACTGTTCGGCAAGTTTTCGTTCGAATCGGGCGGGGCCGAATAACTTTATCGCATTTCACGCTTAAAAACAAAGGTTGAACATCCTGCAAGAATTTTTTCATGGAATTAAAACATAAACGCTTTGCGGCAAAGTCAGCTTTACCACCGATATTGTGCAGAAGAAGACTGTAACTTGTTTTCTGGAAACTTGAAAAAAAAAAAAAAAACATTTATATGCCGATTGGCTGCTAAACTCTTTCATAACTCCGAGATTTATTTATTCTCCACAAAAAACTCTGCAGAATTCGCGTCTGTTGTGAATACATGGGCATCTACGGGAAGAGCATGGTTAGAGTAATAATGATATTAATAATAGTGTTTATTGATTCCATAAAACAGAATACATATGCGGGTCTGCCAGAGCCACAGGGGCTTGAAGGGCAGTTCCCGGCAGCGAAAGACCCGTCGTAAACCATACACCAATAGATAATTGTCACTTTCATGAGGCAAAACGTTTCAGATATCGAACAAACAGAAAAAAGTTATAAGAAAATAATTTAGACAAAAAAGCCCTGTTAAAGACGAGAGTGAAGTTATATCAGACTGTTTTTAATTTTCCTTCGACTATTCATTGAAAAGAAGTCGTCGGGCAAACAATTCAGGACCATCGGGACATAGTATTGTCGAACATGTTCACCAAATCGAGTTTTAGTTCGTGGTAAAAGAAAACGATCGCGAGGGCGCGAATCCCTCACAGGATTGTATGTCTGGCAAAATTGCAGAGACCAAATATACTCAAGTACAGTCGTTTTTTTGAACAACAAGGTAAAATAGGGCATACGCAAAACACGAAAGACATCATTATTATCAAGATCTGGTGTACCATACAAAACGTGTTTGAGTATCGAACGTAAAATAGCATCCACCTTATTTTTCCAGAAATCAGAGCAAAAGTAAAAACACAAATTCCGTACCTTAATGTGGAATAGGCTAAGGCAAAAGCAATTTGCTTACGTACTGTTAAGGAACAAAGTGATTTGAGCCCGTGCATCAAACAGGCGGTTTTCCTCAGCTGAGAACATATAAAGGCCAGATGCGTGTTCCAAGACATGTTAGAATAAAAAACTATACCCAAGTAATCAACAGAGTCCACAGGTAAAATAGGTGTGCATTTACAGTCGAACAATCAGGAAAATGCAAAAAAAAAAATTGATGTAACGTTCGGCATTGGCTTTACACTATTATGAAAGCAAACAAATTGCGTTTTTTTAGTGTTGATTCAAATTTCGTTGCTGCTAAACCACTTCATTACCTGTTCACAATCATGTTGCAGATTCCCAATGGCAAGATCGAAGGCACTATGCCTAGAAACAAGCAGAGTGTCATCCGCGTACTGAAATACCCGGGAATGAAGTATACAGTTTGAAATGTCATTAACATATAAGTTAAAAAGCAAAGGTGCCAGGATGGACCCTTGCGGAACGCCAGACTACAGTACTTGTGGGGAGCTTGTAATTTTACCTAATACGACATTCTGTCGGGGGCTTACGAATGTAATTTTCTAATAGCAACAAGAAAGGCCCACGGAAACCATATTGGTGCAGTTTGTCAAGCACAACATCGTGGTTTACAGAATCAAATGCTTTTGACACATCAAGAAACACTGAACAGGCAAATTCATTGGGATCAATGCATTATTAAGTACATCCGAAAGGTAATCCAATATTTTTTGTGTACTCCTACCAGTGGTAAAACCATATTGGTTGGACGAAAGTACGTCGTGTTTTTCGATAATGGAAGTCATTGTAAAAACCAAATGTTTTTTCTAGGACAAGGGAAATTGTTGGCAAAATAGATATACCTCGGTAGCTTTCGACGCAATTTTTTACGCATTTTTTTTGTAAAGAGGTCTAATGAGAGCACTTTTTAAACCTTCTGCCACGATTTGGGTGGCAGTTATATTGTTCACGATGGCAAGAATTGCACATTTAAGTTCAGCAAAATGCTTACAAAGTAATTCAACGGATACACCATCCAAACCTGGGGATTTGCGCTGGTGAAATCCTGATATGATACACCTTAAACCATCCTCGGTACATAAGGGAAGAAACCCAGAATCCTTGACAGAACTAATACTTTAAATCATTGGATTACTTCTTATGGCTTGACCAGCGGAGAAAAAGAAACAGTTCAACTTATTAGCGAGGGTAAGTGATGTCGCGCCAAAATTTTGGACAATTATATCAGAGGCGTGTTTAGATGTTTTGCCCCGTAATCGATTAATGGTAGACCATGTTTTGGCCGGTCTATTTCGGGAATCGCTGAACACTCTGTGAAAATATTTTCTTTTTTTAGAGCGAAGCACATATTTCCTTTGTTACGGGCTGTTTTAAATTGGGCTCTTAAATGGTCATTTTTGGGTGAGCGTGGGTGGTGGTAGCCCCGCTGGTAGCGTAGTGGTTTGGGTGAGCGTCTGCAACGGGCCCAGGTCCATGCTCTTTCTTCTATTGCTGCAAGCACCGAAGAATTGATCCAAGGACAATAAATTCCCCTCGGCTTTAAAATCACTGTTGTTTTTGAAGTTTCCAGGATCGTAGTTAACTGGGAAACAATGCAATCATAAAGATCGCTCGGAGGAGTAGAAGCAAGAAAAATGTTCCAGTCAAAATTTGCTACGGTCAAGTCTACTTGCCGTTTATCTGTAATTCCTACGGAGTGGGATTTCTGCGCATCCGATACGGCATTGTTGGAATCACGGAATACCCGGTCCCGAACGAAAAAGTGATCGGACATTTTTTGTTTAATAATGAAAGAAACCAATTTCTTGGGGTTCGAAGCGGACATTCACATGATCAATGCATGATAATACTATCTGGTCCCCTCGAAGCTCGACACGGTTTGTACTATTTATCGCGGCTTCAATTCCCTTATCTGCAAGGGTGTTTAAATAATAAACAACCAAAGATTGATTATTTTTTATTGTGTTGATGTTTACGTCCCCCACTATGCAAAAGTTACCGGAGGGAATGCGTATGTCATTTATTTCTTCGTTGAAGCGTCGAGGGTTTAGGTTAGGGGGCCGATAGATTGCAAGGAATCTGATATCTGACGTTGTATTGTGAACATGAATCATGGGGGATTCAGCGGTTACGAGCGAAAAATCGAGCTGATCAGAATCCCAGTTACTCTTCACCACTCCAAGTCTGCCCCCTGCCTTATTGCAACGAGTTAGAAAAAAAAACTAGCATAGCTTGCTAACGAAAATTGGTGGGTTATGTCCTCGGCGACGTTTATTTCAGTTAGTACAAAAACATCAACTGCATCTTTTAACTTGTGAACAAAACAGGAAAACTCGTCCCAGTGCTTACGTACACTTCGAGTGTTAAAATGAATACATGTAAAAAAACCTACAGTGGTTGACAGGAATGTATTATAAAAGGCTGAGAAATCTTTAAATAAAAGAGAGTCTGATGCCATGAAAGAATCTGGTACGCAGGATTACCTATCTCAGTTAAGCCAGCTGTGTAAAGTCAGTTGCGGGCTAGACGACAATAGGATGATCACCCTCCCTCTTCTTAAGGAACGTGTGGCCGTTTTTTACCCAAACAAACTTATACGATTTGTTCTTCGCCACCGTACGCGTAGCCCGGTACAGCTCCCCGTTTTTCTTCGTCAAGTTTTCCGAGAAGAACACAACTGGAAGGTCACCGTTCTGAGCACATCCTCTTAGTTTTGAACGCTTATCCAACCAGATGTTCCGAACTTTGACCGAAGTGAACCTAACCAAAACAGGTGCCGGCTTATTTCGAAGGGGGCTAATACGTCACCGGAAGAAAAAGGGATGCCAAGCTTTTCAGCAAAATCTGAGAGTATAGCAGGCAGATTCTCATCGGGTGTCACGGGAAGGCAGTGAATTTCTAGGTTTGCTAGTCGGCTGTACTGTTCAGAGTCATTCAAGTCACTCTGAAGTGGTTCAATAATTGAGGCTTGTGAGGAGACACAACCCTCAAGCTATTGCACCTGTGTTGACAAAGCAGTTACAATAGAGTCTACAGAATCACAGTTTCAGTCAAGATAGTGTCGTATTTTGTCGAGAGGTTGCCTAGAGACAGCTGAACTTCACTAACAACAGATTTCAGTAATTCAGTTTGAGGTTTCAGCGTAAGAAGCACGTCAATTTTGATCTCCAGGGATGAGAGTGACTCGACACGTTCCTTGATAGACACGAGGATGCCAAGCTTTTCAGTAATGTCCGCTAGTTGCTCAGATACAGTACAGGGTTCTGACTGCGAAGCCGCTTGGCCACGACACTGCTTGCATCGCCATTTATCCCTCTTCGCTCCCATAGAAGCAGACGTTGCTTCAGCGACACCAGCACAAGTAAACGGCTTTTAACCAAACTTTCCCCAAAACTATATGAAGATTGACCGCCAACACGACTTTTACTTTTACTTATGTACTTTTAAAAGTAAACCACTTCGCAAAAAATGAGTTCACACCTTCGTTCGAAATTCAGTGCCACCTTTGTGCCGTGTGCTAAACAGCTTCGGTTGTCACCCAGTTTACAGAGTGATATGACTCATAATTTGGACTTATTTCTCACGTGCGTTTCTAAGACATCCTTGTGTGTTCAAATTTTACTTATCATTCATTATAATTGAACAGCGCGTGCGCATGCTCGAACGTGCCTTTCCTTTTAAAAATACCAGCGAAGCCATGTAAAAAGAGCTTTCAATGCATATTTCTGGAGACCAGGTGGGGAGGCGGAACGCCAGGAAGCACCCTGAATGAATGAAAAATTCGGAGAGACCAACAAGCAACCAAAAGCAATACCTCGTAAACGCAATTTTTTTCTCGCGGGGGAAATGATCCGCGTATGTCAGCAAACCAGCAGTAGCTGTAGCGCAAACAATAGCTGTGAGATATTAGGTGCAGAACAATGCTGCTCGAACACAAGGAGCCATTCCATAAAAGCTGGACCATATCAGAAGCAGAAATTATTCCAGCGTAGGTTCGCCCTCGGCTTGCCCAAGGGATGAAATACAGAAAAAATCATGCGCCTATTTACTTCCTGAAGGTGGATGACCGCGAAGCTGTTCAGTAACGGTAGAGGTTGCACAGAATGTGTCTACAAATTTTTGGTGGCTGAATGCGGTTAAACCAAGTTTATTGAGTGACAGCTAGGTTTTTGCTTCGATAGTGTGCAGTGAACGCGCAGTGAACTTACATGCTGCAAGCGTCTCGAGCTAGCACAACCGTTAAAAAGATTTTGCTGCAGCCATATATGCACCATTGCACTATTTTATATAGCCAAAAAACCACGGAATCTAATTGGAACGAAGCTACTATCAAGGCGGATGTTATATTTGTTTACTTCAGACTTGCACGCATTCTGATGCAGGCAGTTTTTCTCAAATTGTCAGCTTTTTCTAAGCAGCCGGGTTAACCAAGATGAGGACAGTTTATTTAAAAAATAAAATTGACAAGTGCAAACAATATGATAATGGTTCTTGTAGAAGATAAACTGTGCATGGCTTTTAAAATCTTTTAATTTCTCACGCTACGGCCTCTAACGTGCTCCCGCAACCATTCGATCGACATAAACCGAATTCAGGTTCCAACATTAAGCGGTTGAAGAACAGCAATAAAAAGTCTCGCGGGATTCGTCACGATTGGCTCCGGCAGCAGCAATAATAAAATCTTTCTCAATTACCATTCTTTCTTATTCACCTTTTTTTAAAACAAAAGCATGGCCGTTTATGCCGAGGACATTTCCGGGTGTGCGCGACGGCGTTTTCTTTCTCTGAGCGATAGCGAGGTAAAGTGTCTTCCTGTGATGCGGTGCCGGAAATTGACATCGCTTTTGCTCCAGACGACCGAGCACCCCCGTTGAAATGACGCAGAGATTGTCGGGTTTTGAAGGCCTCCCTACTGGTGTGTCTCGCGATAACTGGTAATTGCCAGCTCGGGCTTTTTACAGAGCTAACGCATTACCGTCGGCAGGCAGACGAATAATTTTCAGCGTGAAGGGCCTTGCTTTGCTTTGTACACTGGAAGTTAATGGTGCCGAAATTCGTGCACAAATTTTGAACCAGGCTTCTTACTTTTGAATATAACAAGTATCAGCTGCCGTTATAGAGCCGCTAGTTTCTCGCCATAGGCACCGCATGCTATTGGAGGTAGCTTTTTAAAAGGCGGTAGTCTCCTCGAGCTACTTAAAAGTGAAAATTTCGGCCTGTCCGTCTCTCTGTCTGTCCCTCCCTCGATTGAACCTTCCGGCCAAAAGTTAAAAGAATACTTGAACGAGACGTTTACCGCCGAAATGTTTCTAAACAACTAAATCTGGAAGCAGGCTTCATATTTGTCAACATTGTTCAGGAAAAAGAAAACGTGAGATATATTTGAGGTAAAGCCTCAATACATAAGTAATATGTGCAGTGTTTTTTTTTTTAATTCAGAATACACGGCTGCTTGATTTTGGCGATAGGAAATAAAAAAATCCGCGTTGAAAACAATGTTCTGAGCCAAAAAATGCAAAAAGCGCTCGCACCGGCGGCTCGTGCCACGTGGCAGCATTCCAAAGAGTCCCAGAGCTGGAAAAGGTTCCAGTAGGTGGCGCGCGGGCAGTGGGACGCGGGAAAATTGGTTTAACTTGAGCAAACCTCCACTCTGTTTATCGTGGGAGAAGCGAGACGGGATGGGAAAAGCTTGACAGATGAGCGGGAAGGAGAAGAGAGGCATTTACCTGACATCCACGGCACAAGACTATCGTCTTTCGTCGGCATTTTCAGAGAAGTAAGCAGATACGCGGCCGTCTTTTTTTTTCGGTTAGGCGCACCTGTGTGGCGTTCTGGTATAGCCGCTGCGTGCTGACCAAAGAGCTTAGAGAAGAGAGTGGCGTATCCAGAAGCCGGGACACCCAAACGCATGTCATACTGGGTAGAGATGCTCCGTTTGTTTAATGTTGGATACCTCTCTGTGCGCCCACGTAGGCGGAGGGGTGAGTGAGAGCATAAACTTTAGGCAACAGCAAGTAAGACCTCTTGGTGCTCTCCAGATGGGAGGTGTCCACAGTCGAATACCTTGGTGCATACTCGGGAGACGGGCCCTCTGCACCAGCATACGCTGCACTGTTGGGGACGAGCTTGCGAGCAGCTGCCCCACTGCTGTGGTGTTGTGTTAGGAAGTGGGGGGAGAGTTGGTCTGTGTGCGCATGCACCTGTTACGGGAAAGAGTGTGCGTAGTTCTGGGCACTGTTAACATGTAGCGGTTTTTTGTGTGGGAAACATGGCACGGAGAAGGGTGTTGTGAGGGTTCGTGTTGGTCTGTGGTTTTTAGGTGGTGGTAGCTTCGCATCCGGAGAGTTGTGTTAGTTGTGTTGAAAATCTTCACGGCGTTAGTCCGTAGTGGACGAGAATAACTCATAGTTAGGAAGGAAGGAATGGGTGTGGAGTAGAAAAAGATGAGATGTGCAGAGGTAGGTGTATTAATTTAAATTTTAGAAACTCAAGTGTGTTCCGCGATGTTATTTTGTGCCTTCAGATAAAGAAGGTTTTGGTCGACCTTCCTGTGCTTTTTTTGTTTCAATAAAATTAATCCTTCTTCCATGCACTCCCGAAGGCGTGGCAGGCTTTGCGGATGCGGCGCATAATGTTTGGATGTGGGAGGCCAGCCTAAGCCACAAGCCAGTCTCTAGACTGCAGGGAGAGTGGCCCCCTCCCCCTTCCCAGGGAAATGAAAAGTGTTGGGAGGAATGGGATACTAGAGACGAAGTAATCAAAGGCATCGTCAGTACGTTTGCTGTTGCATCGATAACCAGCGCATGGGTATTAATGGTATTCGTTGTAAAGTTTAGCTGTCAATTTTTACCTTTGGCGACACTGGAAACGGCCACAGACATGGCCGACGCGCCACGGACATGGCGCGGCTTGGGCCACTGTGCCCGCTCGCCGAAGAAAAAAAAACACCGGCGTGCGTCGTCTGCTCCGTTTCAATCCGATTCTCAACGGTGGTGTCAACAGAGATGTTATTAATTGCACTCACATTGGACTCGAGGCGATACTTTGCGTTTGGTGAGACAGAGTTTGTAACGTGCAACCCAGTCATGTGCTTAGCACGGACAAGTACTGCCATCCCGGCCGTGGAGCCCGAAGTAACCAGTGACGGCGCACTCACACGGTTGCCTGCATGCGCGTCCGCCAGTGAATACAAGCGGTACAGTGGTGCAGCAGGTCGCAGTTGGAAGACCGCAGTGTCTGCCAGTGTCAAATACGGGTTCAGTCTCGGCGTGAAACACGAGGAAAGAAGCACCGGTTCTTGCTACTCGAAAGTCATGTGGGCGTTCGCGGAGCCTTTTACGGTGTTTCCCACAAATCCACGCGTTGGTTACGTGCTTGAGGTCATGTCTGAAGGCAGCCTACGGAATTGGTCTCCAGAGCGGGAGCTCGGTCCTTGCACTCCATGCCTTGCATGTAATGAATCGATTTGTGGAGGACGTAAACAGGGGTATACGTGACCACGAATGGTAAGGCGTCCGTGGTCGGGAGCCGGGAAATGGTTTGCGATCGCGATGTTTTGTAGAGTTTTCTCGCGGTCCATTTAGACCGTGATAGGGTCAGATCGATGATAACGAAGGTGGATGGCTTCAGCGATGTCTTGAGTATGCAGGTATGGGCTAGGGGACGTTGAAAAGGGCCGCTCATGCTTCGTCGGGACCCGCTGATACCGTCATGGAGGTTATTCGTGAGACTACCATCTGTGAGGTAGTAAGTTTTATAAGGAGGGGGGTGGGGTTTAGTAGTTGTTGGCTCGGAAGTGTTTAACCTTCATTTGACTCCTCTGTTTTAGGACGGATGACCTTTTCATATTTAAAATGCTTTCCCGGAGTAGTAGCAGCGGGTGAATGGGCGTGAGGTGGCCGGCCCGGTACCAAGCGCGCGGAGAATTTGTTTGTGTGGAAATGGTGGAACGGCGATGCCGAGCTTTGTTATGCATGGTTGCTTTTAAAGCAAGCTTTCTACCTTTACCTGACAACGCTTCTTTTCTGGCGTGCGGGACAGGAAACTCCCAACGCGGCTGGGGATAGGGAGGGCGCTTTTCACTCATGGAGCACAGTGTAGATGGCGCGGCGATAGGGCGCTATTACCCAGCGTTCCCTGCACGCAGGTGACTGCTCCCACCGGCGGGCATGTCGGCGGGACGGCTTTGTAGTGGGATTTAGCGACAGTTGTTTTGGGCCTGTTTTTGCGCTACTTCGCGTCCATTGCGCTTTTTCTTCGCACGGCTTGATTAACGTTTTCGACAGCAACTGCTGGGTAACCCGGACTTGACGGAATTAAGTGAGCGTACGGCAAATATACGTTACTTATTTGTTTGCAGGGAGGGAAAACAAAATGTGGAGACCACATATAGGCATTTGGCTGCTAGAGAAACGCCACTTTTTGCGCACTGCTTGCCACTTCGAGATTGCTGATTTGATTGATTGTAGGGTTTAACGCGCTGACGCAGCGCAGGCAATGAGGCGCGCCGTAGTGGAGGGCTCCGGATTAATTTTGACCACCTGGGGATCTTAACGTGCGGCGAAATCTCGAACACACGGGCGTTTTTGCTTTTCGCCTCCATCAGAAAAGCGGCCGCCGCGGCCGCGAATGGAACCCGCGACCTCGTGCTCAGCAGCACAACGCCTTAGCCACTGAGCCACCGCGGTGGGTTTTCTAAATTGGTGAATATCAATTCGGTCGTGCTTTAAGAGGTACAATATGCGAAAGGAGCAACTGGTTCTGATAAATAGCGATTATAAGAGCTGCCTCAGCTTTATGGCAATTCTGTAACTTGCTAAAGTAACTAGTTTAAATCTGTATAAATGTGAATTACTAAGCTCACATGCCAAATTGATTCGGAGTCTGCGCTTGTGTCGCGCGGTGGTGTAGCCCCGAGCTAGCACATCAGGATGGCTAGGTGAGATCGCTCTCTCACCCTTCGAAAGACACTCCTCTCCGCTTTCTTTCCACCGACGCACGGCCGGGCTACAGCGGCGGCGTCCGCCGCTCTAGCCCGGCCGTGCCCGACGCTGTTCCGTGAGGGACGCCCCTCCGCGAATTCCAGGTAACAGCTGGCAGAATCTCTAGTTTCCCTTTTTGTAGACCCACGTGTGTGAGTTCAAGTGACGTCACTTGGGCAATTGTTGTGGGTGTCGTTTAAAGCTTTGCTTTCCAACCACCTTCACAGCGTAGATTGCAGCCAATTTTTTTTTGTTATCTAGCATTGTGGAATGCAGTGTTCTTGATAAATGCCGCGGAATTGTGAATCCACACTTCCATTTCTCTGCGGATGCAAGTCCTGATGGCAGTTGCTGCTTTGGCTTCTCTCTTGATAGAGCATTGAAAGAAATTAGGCGTGCATAACGCATGAGTGCACCAATTCCGGGGCTAATTTCGTAGTTTATTTTTTCGTCCGTGCGCGATGGCATGTGGCGTGGCCGAGTGCAGGTGATTGGGTTGTCTCAGCATACATGTTAGCCGCAAAGTAGTTCAACCATCGGGCTTGAGAATAAAACCCAGAGAGAGCGAGAGAGAGAGAGAGAGAGAGAGAGAGAGAGAGAGAGAGAGAGAGAATAAACTTTTCCATTAGTAAAAAATTGCGGAGCGGTGTGCTCATTTGAGGACCCCACTGATGGTGCCAGCTGCGAAGACCCTGTTCATTACCTGAAGCTGGTCTTCAGGACTGTAACCGGACAGCCCTACTGCTCATAGGACGGACGAGAACTTTGTCTATATCGTTTTTTTCCCCAAACCGCACACCATATGATTGAACATGCCAGGTTTGCCACTAAACTGACACAGAGCGGCGTGGTGGGTGGGATATATAAGGTGCGACTTTGTCGGGTGGGGAATCGCATTTGTTTGAAGCAGCGTAAGTCATCTCTCCTGGGCTTTGGTTAATTATTCGTGAGCCGGGAGGTAAACCCTGTGCTCGAGCCTGTAATGCTGAGTGATCCCGTGGTAGGTTTTCAGCGGTCTCACAGCCTCTATCTCTCGGGCCGCCCGGTGGGTTAGCTCTCAGGAAGTATTATGGCGGTATAATTGCTCTCGAGAATCGAATGGGCGGGAGTCCAAAGTATTTTGACTCGTCGTTACCTGATGATGGCACGGCGGGTGACGGGAAGCGGACTGCGTTGAGAGGGGCGAGGTTGCGCCCTTGGTTACCTTTTACAGCGCCTGTGTCTGCCACTTCCGCGTGTTCTGGCTTCTCGTCGTATACCTGTTGAGTCCGATGTAGCGGGCACGCCAGCTAGGGTGTAATCGGTACAAGGAATGCGAAGAAATAGGTTGTGGTTGTGATTGTACTAGTACCGGTTACACTTATTTCATCAACGTTATTGCCGACTTTCTGCTGCAGGATGAAGTCCCGCGGGCGCCGCCGGCGGATGAAGCGGCCGCGATGAACGCCCCCTGGCTGCCCCGGTACCGGCTGGCGTTCGTGCTCGTGACAGCGCTCAACGTGCTGCTCCTATGCAGCGTCGGTCACTATCTATGGTCACCAGGAGGTAGCCGGGTCACGTTGCCCTCGGCGCCACCGGAGAATGCCAGGGGAGCCGTCGCTGGCGGCCGCTGGGAGCGAGCGACTCCCGTCGGTGACCGCATCCGCACCATAGGATGCACGCTGCCACAGTTCGACCCTTTCGACCCGTCCGTGAGGCGCTACTTCCGACCACGCTCCCGGGGGCGCGCGTGTTCCGGAAGGCCAAACTTCCTCACCGTCAGGTGCAGCAGCGTCTCTCCTGTGTCGATGATAAGATCCGCGCACACGCCCACACGCACTCACACACTCGCATATAATAGTACTAGTAATGTTACTAGTACTAGTATTAGTAGCATTGGTAGAAGTAGACTTTATGTTCTCGGCCAGAACTACAGGCCTGGCATGTAGACCACCCGGGTTCTTTGAAAAAGAGCCCGGTATCTCTGAAAAAGACCGGTCCCCGGTAGAAACGTTAGAATAAATGTTGTTTTTCAGTTTGACTTCTCTATCGTACGGCTAACCTCCACTTTCTTTTTTTCCAAATTCTTTATCTGTTTCACTGACGTACCATATCCTCCACTTTGCTTTCTGAGGTTTTCTTGACTGCCAACCCTTATTTCTGTCTTATTTCAACGAGCCCCTCATTTCCTATTCTGATTCGCTACATGCATATCGAGGGCCTCCTGTTCTGGCAGTCTTGCTGCCATAGAGAGCTTAAGTGGGTTCAACGCTGGTCGACCACTCTCGACATGTCGTAGACACTGGAGTCACGGCGGGGGGGTTAAAAAGAAGGCCCCCTTCACTCCGAGTAGTCCGAGTGGCGCTGGCTACCACCCCCAAGTGCAGGAAACCAAAAATACCTTAACATAAATACCCCAGAAAGTGGAGGGGAAACGGCCCCGCCGGTAGCGTAGTGGTTATCGCACCAGACCGGTATTCTGGAGGTCGTGGGTTCGGATCCCACCTGCCGGGCATTTTGTCACCACTTTCTTTCGGACTCAAAAAAGTCTTCATCTCTTTCTATGACCTAACGCATTCCCCCCTTAGCTTCCTGTGGTGTTCTTGACTGCCAACCCTTATTCTGTCTTCATTCACTCAGCCCCTCATTTCCCATTTCTGATTCGCGACGTGCATAGCGAGGGCCTCTGTTCTGGCAGTCTTGGTGCCAAAGGTAGCTTAAAGGGACACTGAAGTGATATGTAAACATTGCGGGATTACTTGCGCAAATTGTAGTCCGGAGTCCCCAGGCCATGTTTCGACCACCCTGGGCGCGTTTACGCGATTTTATTTAGTAGAAAAATTAATTCGAAGATGCTGTCCTCCTCTCTTTACGCTCGCCCATTTTCTGCGGCGTTTTCGTGTGACGTCAGGAGGGGATGAGCTGGCAATTGGCTGCGTTACTGCACGGCTCCCCGGCCTTCAGACAGAGTCAGTCGGCCCAGCGTTTCGTCCGCCGGCCGCCGACGGGTCGTCGCAATTCGTTCGCTCAGTTGAAACGAAGCCAGGACACGTTTGTGAATGGAAGAATCTGCCTTTCTTTACTTGGTTAGTTTGTACACTGTATCTAGCTCCAAGTCAAGGTCGCTTCACACAAGCGCTGCACAAGCGCACATGCGACGCTTCGGTGACTGGTACGCCAGTAGGAAAATATAAGGCCTCTTTAAGGCGGGAGAAGAGTCAGCAAAGTCAATATAGGTACTAAGGAAATAAAATCAACTGATATTTTTACCGTACAGCGTAAAACTAGGCTGCGGGAAGCACTTTTTTGCGCTGGGCGAACAAGCACAGCGGTCAGCAGCACGACTACGCATCTGGAACGCTTTTCCGTCTACGAAATGCAATTGCTAGACGTGAGCTATTGTGGAAACTCGAGCGACGCTTACTGCACGAGCTCAATACAACAAATAGTCACCTAAGCTGCTTGAAATGCCAAAACTAAATAAAAGTGTAAACTGGTTGTACAATATACACCCTATATTACGGAGGGTCAGCAGAGCCCGTCCCCGAGGTCTAGTTGTCTGGGGCGCTAGGTATGCAAGTATTTTGCAAGTCATGAGTTCGAATCCCAGCGGGTACGTGCTTTTTTTTTGTAAGTTACTTTTTTGTTTTCTGCCGATGTTTTCTACATTGAGTTCACCTTTTTTCTTGACTGGTTTTCTTGACTGCCAACTCTTATTTCTGTCTTATTTTCAATGAGCCCCTCATTTCCCATTCTGATTCGCTACATGCATAGCGAGGGCCTCTGTTCTGGCAGTCTTGGTGCCATAGGAAGCTTAAGAGGGTTCAACGCTGGTCGACCACTCTTGACATGTCGTAGACACTCGAGTCACGGACCGGGGGTTTAAAAGAAGGTCCCCTTCACCCCGAGTAGTCCGAGTGGCGCTGGCTACCACCCCCAAGTGCAGGAAAGAAAAAATACCTTAACATAAATACCCCGGGAAAACAGCCCCGCCGGTAGCGTAGTGGTTATCGCACCAGACCGGTATTCTGGAGGTCGTGAGTTCGGATCCCACCTGGCGGGCATTTTTTATCCATTTTCTTTCTTTCTTTCCAAATTCTTTATCTGTTTCTATGGCCTACCACATCCTGCCCTTTGCTTTCCGAGGTTTTCTTGACTGCCAAGTCTTATTTCTGTCTTATTTTCGACGAGCCCCTCATTTCACATTCTGATTCGCTATATATATATATATATATATATATATATATATATATATATATATATATATATATATATATATATATATATATATTATATAATATATATATATATATATATATATTATATATATATATATATATTATATCTTATATATAATAAATAAAACTTCTCGAGCAACCAGAAGAAATAGTTGAGAAAGATGAACACTGGTCCACCGGTCGAAACGTCAGTACACCACTGTTTTTGTTTTTAATCGTGCGTCTACCATTTTTCAACTATATATATATATATATATATATATATATATATATATATATATTATATATATATATATACACACAAAGTAGAAGTGCGCTCTTCGGAGACTTTATTTCCAACGTTTCGACCTGAGACAGGTCTTCCTCAGGAATGAAGGTAAAATCGTACGGACTCAGAGTGGGGGCGGCGCCCCGAAACACAAGCCACATAAGAAACAAACACACAAACGACCACACACAGCATACAGAGCTTATTCTGCCAAAGGCAGACGAAAATAAGCCTTCAAAAAAAAAAAAAAAAGAAAAAAAAAAGGGCGAAAGGAAGAGGGAGGAACAAGGTGGCAAGGAGGAGGCAAGAAAGAGGCAAGGAGGAACACACTGCATGAACGCGGGTTGTGGGGATAACAGAAAATGCGACGAGTTCACGGGTGGCGAAGGCCAAAAACATCCGGTGTCTCCGGGAGGGAAAAACTACAAAGCACACGCCGCCACGAGCAGTGAGTTTACATGCGCGTCACCGGTAACAAGGATTAACTACTGACCGTCTTCAGCGGCATGGTCCAAGAATGCAAGTGGGGCCAATTACTGCATCTGAAGTGCAGGCAGCCTCCACGACTTTGGGGGGTCCCACAAAAGCCAATGGGGGAGGCCCATTTGAGGCGTCCCCTTCTCCGCCTAAGCCTCCATTTGTACACGGCGTCGCGTCGTGTCGCGCCAGGTCAATGTACGGCCTGTTAACTGTTAGTACTCGGCTGTCGCCGGCACGCGTGGAGCCCTGGGCCCAATTCACGAAAATATGGCAGAGCGCGGCAATTTAAAAAAAAATGAAAACAAGAAGAGAGAGGCGACCGTCGGTATGTGCCGTGCCTCTGGGGCAACCAAAAAAAAAA
Organism: Haemaphysalis longicornis; assembly: GCA_013339765.2. Classification (NCBI taxonomy): domain Eukaryota; kingdom Metazoa; phylum Arthropoda; class Arachnida; order Ixodida; family Ixodidae; genus Haemaphysalis; species Haemaphysalis longicornis. The sequence goes on from CM023453.1 coordinate 58,065,022, forward strand.
AAAAAAGAAAAAGAAAAAGAGGGAAACAATGAAAAAGAGAAACAAAGCAAAACATGAGTGGAAAGACAGGAAGGACGCGTGCACTCCGTGAACACCAGCATTGGGGATCACAATGTGATTACAAAACACCCGAGGCATAAGCCACAACAGGCACCAAAATAAAATACTTCTTACACGCTCGGTTGGAACTAAAAGCTTCAACATTCCGTTTCACATTTCTCAAGGATAAAATGGGTATGACATATGGTGACATAAACAGGCAATGGGTACCATCTGGTTATTAATGAGGCATGTTATGCTTGCTGAGCGTTGAGACAAGGAAATGAGAGAAAAAAATATAAAAATAAAAATAGCGGGGACGGGAAGGGAAGTGTTGGTAGGGGGTCGGGAGCGGACGAGATAATTGTAGTGACTGCGGAACATAATGGTAGGTTGTTGGTGTTACAATGTACAACCTCACACCTGGAGCAACAGGCTGCCCGTAAACATCAGACCGTGCAATGCCCTGCGCGGGAAGGGCCGATAGCAAAAGGACAACAAAACTACAAGGTCTCGTATGACCCGGGTCACTATGCTTCAATGGTCATGCAGCGTACGAATTACAGTCATAGTCCCCAGGACTCTCATTAAGACCCCCCTTCAGGGTATTAAATTTGTAGATTAAGTAGACTCACATTGTTCTCGCTCCCTCCAGCTAGAAAAACTGCTCTGTAGAAGCGTGACTTTAATGTCATCGAAAGAGTGATTTTGCATCGCTAGGTGTCTGGACAAGGGAAGGTTTGGGAGTGCCTTGGTGTGATAGCGGTGATTGTTAAACCGCATTCGAAAAGGTCCATCCGTCTGTCCTATGTACCTGCATATTACATCCGCCACACTCCAATAGGTAAACCAAATTTGACGAGTCACAATCGAATGACCCACGTATAGAATATCGGAAGTCCGAATGTGTGCTAATTGCCACCCTCGCGGTCTGCACGTGTTTACACACCAAACATCTGTTTTTGCCCCATGGTCGGCAGCCTAATTGCTGGGCGTCCCTGTCTTTGGCGTGGACAAGATAGTCCCCTATGCTTTTTGCGCGCCGGCCCTTGTTGACGATGCCATTTCTAGGGCGGCAAGTTTAAATCGTAACACACTGCTACAGGGTCGCACGTGAATGATGAGAATAATTCCCGCGCTAATTTGGTCTTAACTTTACTAGTAGCCCACCGAACGTGAATAAAATTTTAAAAAAGCACTTCAACATTCTCCAGCAGAGCGAGCGACATTTCAAAATTTTCAGTGATCCTCGCGTGTAATATACAGGCGCGCAAAAAGCATAGGGGACTATCTTGTCCACGCCAAAGACAGGGACGCCCAGCAATTAGGCTGCCGACCATGTGGCAAAAACAGATGTTTGGTGTGTAAACACGTGCAGACCGCGAGGGTGGCAATTAGCACACATTCGGACTTCCGATATTCTATACGTGGGTCATTCGATTGTGACTCGTCAAATTTGGTTTACCTATTGGAGTGTGGCGGATGTAATATGCAGTACATAGGACAGACGGATGGACCTTTTCGAATGCGGTTTAACAATCACCGCTATCACACCAAGGCACTCCAAACCTTCCCTTGTCCAGACACCTAGCGATGCAAAATCACTCTTTCGATGACATTAAAGTCACGCTTCTACAGAGCAGTTTTTCTAGCTGTAGGGAGCGAGAACAATGTGAGTCTTACTTAATCTACAAATTTAATACCCTGAAGGGGGGTCTTAATGAGAGTCCTGGGACTATGACTGTAATTCGTACGCTGCATGACCATTGAAGCATAGTGACCCCGGGTCATACGAGACCTTGTAGTTTTGTTGTCCTTTTGCTATCGGCCCTTCCCGCGCAGGGCATTGCACGGTCTGATGTTTACGGGCAGCCTGTTGCTCCAGGTGTGAGGTTGTACATTGTAACACCAACAACCTACCATTATGTTCCGCAGTCACTACAATTATCTCGTCCGCTCCCGACCCCCTACCAACACTTCCCTTCCCGTCCCCGCTATTTTTATTTTTATATTTTTTTCTCTCATTTCCTTGTCTCAACGCTCAGCAAGCATAACATGCCTCATTAATAACCAGATGGTACCCATTGCCTGTTTATGTCACCATATGTCATACCCATTTTATCCTTGAGAAATGTGAAACGGAATGTTGAAGCTTTTAGTTCCAACCGAGCGTGTAAGAAGTATTTTATTTTGGTGCCTGTTGTGGCTTATGCCTCGGGTGTTTTGTAATCACATTGTGATCCCCAATGCTGGTGTTCACGGAGTGCACGCGTCCTTCCTGTCTTTCCACTCATGTTTTGCTTTGTTTCTCTTTTTCATTGTTTCCCTCTTTTTTCTTTTTCTTTTTTTGGTTGCCCCAGAGGCACGGCACATACCGACGGTCGCCTCTCTCTTCTTGTTTTCATTTTTTTTTTAAATTGCCGCGCTCTGCCATATTTTCGTGAATTGGGCCCAGGGCTCCACGCGTGCCGGCGACAGCCGAAGTACTAACAGTTAACAGGCCGTACATTGACCTGGCGCGACACGACGCGACGCCGTGTACAAATGGAGGCTTAGGCGGAGAAGGGGACGCCTCAAATGGGCTCCCCCATTGGCTTTTGTGGGACCCCCCCAAAGTCGTGGAGGCTGCCTGCACTTCAGATGCAGTAATTGGCCCCACTTGCATTCTTGACCATGCCGCTGAAGACGGTCAGTAGTTAATCCTTGTTACCGGTGAACGCGCATGTAAACTCACTGCTCGTGGCGGCGTGTGCTTTGTAGTTTTTTCCCTCCCGGAGACACCGGATGTTTTTGGGCCTTTCGCCACCCGTGAACTCGTCGCATTTTCTGTTATCCCCACAACCCGCGATTCATGCAGTGTGTTCCTCCTTGCCTCTTTCTTGCCTCCTCCTTGCCACCTTGTTCCTCCCTCTTCCTTTCGCCCTTTTTTTTTCTTTTTTTTTTTTGAAGGCTTATTTTCGTCTGCCTTTGGCAGAATAAGCTCTGTATGCTGTGTGTGGTCGTTTGTGTGTTTGTTTCTTATGTGGCTTGTGTTTCGGGGCGCCGCCCCCACTCTGAGTCCGTACGATTTTACCTTCATTCCTGAGGGAAGACCTGTCTCAGGTCGAAACGTTGGAAATAAAGTCTCCGAAGAGCGCACTTCTACTTTGTGCGTATTCCTGCAGCAACTAAGGACTCCACTTCACGACTATATATATATATATATATATATATATATATATATATATATTTGTGCGGCGTGTGTGTGCGAGTGGGAGTGTGCGTGTGCGGCGGACGTGTTGCGCGTGTAATGTGTACTTGTCACCACCATTGATATTTCTGCAGTGGTTGATCCCCACGGTTCAGGTTTGGCGCATTTCCTCTAAAAGTTATACATTAAAGATTTGTACGTCTCTTTAGGGATCTAAAATGGTACGTAGTAGGTAAATAACAATAACTTCACCAGAAGGCATGCTGAGTAGTCACTGCGACGGGCATTCTCACAAAACACGTTAATTAATCTCGCCTGAAATTTCTTTTTGATGCTGATGCACACTACTATAGGATTTCCGCATTGTGTCACTCCTTCAGAGTAGGTCTGCGAGGGTCCAATTTTCTCATTGTGCGAACATCTGGACCAGTGATAATGACCTACACTAGATCTGCGTCTTGCGGCTTGAGGCATTATGTAAAACAAGACAGCTCACTCAGATTCAAGACCCGAGTACAAAAACCCCTAAACTCTTTTTTGTAACCTACGTACCTGAAACTGACATAGCATAGCAGTAGACGGAAAGGCATAGCAGTAGACGGTAATAATTCCCACGTGAATACAAGCCGATGTACCTGCTTCGCTCCAGGGGCTAACTTCTAGCGGGTTCCTTATCGAAGGAAACTTACGTTTTCTTTTCATGGCTCCGTATTTTTGAAACGGCTCTGCATGTTCTGCACAAGTTCGATTTCACTTAGGGCTAGGCGGCTGAATTAAATTTGGAGGTAAATCTAAAACAAAATATAAATACTCAGGCTCAGTAATAATTTGTGCACTCCTGACCAATATATGCGAGATGCAAAGAACGAAAAGCTAACAGAACCTTTCTCATTTCTTCTTTCTTGCAGGAACGGCTTCCCTTTCATTGTTGAAGACAATCTGTTGGCTCACAACGTGCACCCAAATGAGGTAGTTTGCACATCCAAAGAAATATACTGGAATGATTCTTTGGAGAAACCCGACAGTGTCTACATGGAAGGAAACAGTGAAGACCTTTCTTTCGACAAGCCGCTCACCAAAGAATTTTCGTTCGTCAAATGTGCCACAAGACAATCTCCAAACTCTCCTTTCCATGAACAGTTCCTCCTCAACCCGAAGCTCAAAACACGCACCGAGGAACGGTGCCGCAATTCTCGTCGACAAACGCCTCACAACCTCAGTGTCCTTGTGCTTGGTCTAGACTCCGTGTCGTATTTGAACTTGGACAGACACCTGCCGGAGACGGCACGGTTTATGCGTGAAGAACTTGGTGCCTTTGAACTCCATGGATACAACAAGCTTGGTGACAATTCTTACCCGAACCAGGTTCCGCTCATTATGGGTCTCAAGGATTTTGAAGCGAATAAGGCAGCACCTGACGGCTTTTATGACAAGCTAAGCGCGCAGTTCATCTGGAATAAATATGCTGAGCGCGGATACAGGACAATGTTCCTGGAAGAATCGCCTTACTACGGGCTGTTCAACTACTTCAGCAAAGGTTTTCGCCATTCACCTGCAGACTACTACCTGCGACCGGTGATTATGGCCATGGATGCGTCCCCGAGAAAGACACAGAACTGGGAACGTGTCCGATGTTTGGGACCTACCATGCCCTTCGAGGAGCTACTAGACTATCTGGATCGCTTCACTCGAATGATGGGGGATCGGCCCTTTTTTTCTTATACTTGGATCAGTGAGATCACGCACGACTCCCTGAACAGTGCGGGTTACGCTGACGCTCCCTTCCAACGGCACCTGCAGTCTCTGCGCGAGTCGGGTGTGCTCAATCACACGATCCTCGTCTTCCTCAGTGACCATGGCCTTCGCTTTGGAGACGTGAGGGCGACTTACATCGGAAAATTTGAGGACCGACAGCCGTTTGCTTTTCTAGCATTTCCTCCTTGGTTTCTAAGAGCAAACCCGGAAGCAGAGCGCAGCCTCAGGGTAAACCAGCAACGTCTCACCACGCATTTCGATGTGCACGCCATGCTCGTGGAGCTTCTCGATTACCCTCGCCTCAAAAAGCCCAACACAACGTATGGACTGAGTCTGTTGCACGAGGTTCCGGACACCAGAACGTGTGCGGAAGCGTCCATCGGACCTCACTGGTGCACATGCAGCGCCCGGGCCAACGACACTGTGTCGGAAAACTTCGCCGCCTCACTGGCTAACCAGCTTTTGCTGAACATCAACGAGCAGGTTGCCCACGAACCACGACGGTGTTCCCAGTATATGCTGCTTCAAATTATGGACGTTACGGCGCTCCAGCCAACGGCGGCTGAGCGAGCAACCAATACCACCCATTACTGGGTCACAATCAAGCTATCTCCTGGTGAGGCGGTTTTCGAAGGCACGGTGCGTGCACAAGGGGATAACATGACGGTGCTGAAGGAAATCAGCCGCTGTAATTGGTACTCTGGCTCGTCCTACTGCGTGCCGAACACTTGGCTCGAGAAGTATTGCTACTGTCGGCGGACGTTTGGGGACGTGATTTGATAGGGGTTTGGTGAACTGGTTTGCTGAACTGTTGGTGTTGAAGAGTGGCAACGTACTCAGTCAGAAAGAGTGGCTCAAAGAAATGTTAGAGAAAGTTAGGGAGATCAATCGAACCACGAATCAGAGTTCGAAAGATAGGCTACTTACAATTTTACGCTTTCTTCGAACAACCATCCTCAATATGCTCATTTGCTCCTCAAATGTGATATACCTACTAGAAGGTTGTTTCAGGCCTCGGGGCGTACCCCTATGCGCCGTTGGCCCTACTTTTTCTTAGCTGTAGCGTGGTGGACATGTGGGAGCTGCGGATAGTATCTCCGCGTGAAGGTTACCGACAACAAAATCTTTTCTTAACACAGTCGCATGTACAGTAGGAAGCGCGGAGCGTAGGCGGGCTAACGCTTCTTATAGAGTGGCCCAACACAGCCTTGACATACTGCATATCCTGCCTTTTGAGCTTGTGACACCGTCTTTCGCTCTGAAAACATGTTCTTGAAGACAATAACTGCCGCTTTAGGCAGTTCCTGTGATTGATTTTAGTATGTGCCACCATACCACACGATTTTAAATCCTGACGAAGTGGGTATATCCCACGGTTTCGTAACAGACGTCTATCATGCTTAAGATTGTTTGATGTGTCGTTTTTTTAAGCGTCTTGTTTTATGTTTTGAAAAGGTTGTAGATTAAACCGTGCCAAAGGGACTGTATGCGAAAGTACTCCTATTTTGTCCTGTATGTGTGATTTTTCTGGATACTTTAAAATAATGTGCTGTGTGTGAATTTCAGTATGTTAGTTTTTTGTTTAGTATTTTTCACCCCGTTTAGTTGGTCACGATTTACATAGATGGCACGCCACTGAACGGTTGACTTAGTTTCAATTGCAGTGCTATGAGATGGAAATTCGTGTTGATACCGTTGGGGTTACAACCGCCATCCAGGACAAGTGTTCTGTTTACTCAAATGGTCAAGTTGATGTCGAAGTTTACCTTATTGTGGCTTTGGCTGTTCGTTGTGCACATGTTAAGGGCAAAGCTTCCAGCTCGCACTTGAAGGAACAATTGTATCTGCCTGATATTGTTATATTGGAGTCAAAACCGACAACGTATGTTCACTGCTGCCGTCTTCCTACCCTGGTAATTAGTCTTCCATGGCGCTGAAGCCTACATAAGAAATGCACAGTGGGTGCCCAGCTCGCAGCCTCCCCACTAAAGAAGCGTTCCTTATGGTTAAGGTAAAGTTGAAACTGGGTTAGACTCTTACATTTACTATGAGTTGTTACTCACGTTCTGTGGAATTATCAAGGTACAACTACTGTAGTAAAATAATCACACATCTTTGTGGTACAGTATCGTAGATACGTAATCTGTGGTTTTTTTGTACGCACACCTGAAATGTGGTGGTGTAGCACTGTAGCGCCCACAAAACGTCCTTCGCATGATTGGAGACGCCACTCGTTAAAAAAAAACTAAGCCACTAAAAGAATTCGGTACGCCTTTCATAATCGCGAACTTTTCTTTCCTCGTTTTGTAATGGTAATCCTGAAGCGCTTGCGGAAACAACGCAATGCAATCTAGGGAGAGCGCAGGCTTCGGCTGGTTGATGCAGATAAAAGCAAACGCGTAAAGCGATGCACAAGCGGGACAAAAGTGTGATAAAAGCAAATGCTAGTCCTGGTGCTCTCTTTGTTCTTCTACCTTTGAATTATAGTTTTGCAGATTTTGATTGCCAAGCTTGTATTCCTTGTTTTCGCATAGTTCTTCTACCATTGTGTTCCTGTTTTGCAGGTTTTTGGCTACCAAGACGGTATCCCTTGTGTTGTCTTGTGTCTTCTTTTTTGTTGTGTTCTCTTGGTTCTTCTCCTGTTGAGTTACTTGTTTGCAGGTTTTTTTTTATTGCCAAGCTGGTAGTTCTCGGGTTCTATACGTTGTTCTCTCTTTGAATTACTGTTTTACAGGATTTTTGACAACCAAGACACTAGCCCTTCTGCTCTCTTCTTTCTTCTCCCGTTGAATTACTGTTTTGCTGGCTTTTTGACTGCCAAACATGTTTTTCTTGTGTTCACTTGCTTCTTCGCCTTTTTAATTACTGGTATGAAGGTTTTTGATCGCCAAACTGATAGTTCTTGAGTTCTTTTCGTTCTTATCTCTTCGAATTACTGTTTTGCAGGTTTTATGATTTCCAAACTCGGTAGTCTCCGTGTTCCCTTCATTCTTTTCCCATTTAACAACTGTTGTGGAGCTTTTTATTACTGAGCTGGTAGTCATTGTGTTCTCTTTGTTGCTCTCGCATTGAATAACGGTTTTGCTGGTCTTTTGACTGCCAAGTTGGCAGTCCCTGCGTTCTCTTCGTTCTTGTCACCTTGAATTACGGTTTTGCATGTTTATTTCCAACCTTGTATCATGGTTGTCTGAGTTATGCACTGGTTTGTACATTTATTTCTATTGCCAATCTAATTCGGCTGTAGGAATTTGTGACTTTTACAGTGGATTTTAAGATAGCTCTTTCATCTGCTGCTGAACGTCTATACACTCCGGAACTCATTTTCTTCTCTCAACTTGTAGTAGCGTTTCAGAATTTCTTCTCCACGGCTTCATGAACCTTTAAAATACAGAAATAAACCTTACCTTTCTTGTGCTCAAGCCGTATATTCTGAGCTTTCGTGATGCCAGAAAGGTAAGTGTCGAAACGGCTTACTTGGCTCAGTGATATTCACAAGGTTTACTGAAGGTTTACAGAGTGTTTCAGCTAACTTTACCCAGAGTTTAGAAATATACCGATGCATTCGAAGACAAAGCGACCAAATGCACGTCGCTCACTTTTATATGTTGTGTTACGCTATTTCTTGTATTTTTCCTAATTGAAAAATTATTGTATTTTAACTGGCCAACTTCTGAAGCGAACAAGATGGAAAATAAGTCCAAATGTAAACTTGCAAGGCAATTTGTAAAACGTCCGAATAAACAGTTCCTGTCTTTCTGTCTATTAATTATTAGTGTTTTTCAGCTTGCTGATGATTCCCGCGGAATACAAATATACGCCACGTGATATGCCTGCCTGCCTGCCGTGATTGCACTGCTCCCATACGTTTCCCGCATAAACGTACATAGGCGCGCTGCGGCTTAGAACATGACAGAGCAGCGACGTAGGCGTTGGCTGTGCCATTTACGCCAGCGATTTGCTCCCCTCGCGACAGTTGGTTATAGCGATAAGTAGACGGAGTGGCTATCGTTTGTGGTGTCGGAAGCAAGGGTCCGTCATCTGCCCTGTCGCTTTTTAAGTGGCTGCGCACCTATGATTTTTTGTACTTGGGACGCTGGGAGCACTGCAATCGAGACGCACAAGCTGATAAGTCACGAAGTGTTTTTCTTTGTATTACGCGGACATCAGCAGCAAACCGAAAAACTCGAATACTTAGTAGATTCAAAGACAGAACTGTTTATTCTGACGTATTTCAAACCGCTTTGCCACATTCTAAATGAAATTTTTTCCCAGATTTGTTGCTTCACAATTTGGTTAATTAATCTAACTGATTATCCAATGAATCAAAGTACAAAAATAGCGTGACACACTACATACAAAAGCGAGAAACATGCATTCGGTCGCGTCATGTTATAGTGCGTCGGCATATTTCAAAACTATGGCTAAAATTGGCTGAAACACCCTGTAGAATAAATTATTTTACATCTAAGGGTTTCACGACAGCTGTAATCGGCTTGTATGAAGCACCTTCCAGGTAAAACAAACCTTCCAAGGGTCCCCTAGATACGCGATCTCGGCGGAAATTAACTTAAACAAGGGAGACGTAAATTTGACTCCAGAACGCTAGCGTGCTTTTGCAAGACGCCAATGCCATACTGAAGTAGTTGCCTATGCGTGCTGGTGAGGAAGACGTGTAAGTTTGTATTGATCGATTAATCAGTAGGAGGCAGGAAGTGTTCGTGTGGAAAAGTGGGGAGGATAGAAGAAGAGGGGTGAGGAAAAATTATATGGATCATTAGTGTGTTATTCAGTTCTTATGTACTGCGCCTGACTTTCTTAAAAACATCCTGAGGGGCACCATATATTTTACCCGATTTGAGCCCATTCCCTTATAAAGTATACAGTGTGTGGCAATATAAGCGTCCTCCACTTTGTGCATATCCCCTCAGAGGTCTTTTGGAAGACAAACAAATGGAGGAGTCATCTTTCACTGGTCAGAAATTAGACCATTTTATAGAGAAAAGTTCGTAATTCTTTCAAGTAGCGATGTGCCAATCCGAACTGTTTGTAAGTGTTTTTGTACATGGCTTCGGGAGCCGTGGAAATTAAGCAGTTGATATCGACCCTCAAATATTTGATTTTTCAAACATTGAGTGTTTAACTCAGCCAAGCTGTACTTGGGCTATGAGACGTGTCGTAGTGGAGGGCTCCGGATTACTTTTCGCCACCTACGGATATCTAACGTGCGCCGCAATGTCGCCACATGGGAATTTTAGCTTTTCGTCTCCATCTTAATAGCAGCGACCGATGTCGGGACCCAAGCTGCACCGTTGGACTGAGCAGCACAGCGCCTTAGCCCCTGAGCCACCACAGCGTGTCGACGTTTAATTTGACGACAAAAGGCTAAGGTAAGGGTGCGACTAACCAAAAAATTCCCCGCATTTCCCCGAGGGGAAGAATGTGAAAGTGCGAATGCGCGAGTTGAATTTGCGCGGTTCGGTAATGTTCGCGAAAGAGAGATCACACACACACACACAACTACAAAGAAAGAAAGATGCATTTATTCACAGACACCTATTTGTGTTGTCGTTGTACTTGATTGCTAGAGCGGATCTCAGCTTTGAAATTTCGTGTCAGTACTCCTTTAAGCAGGTGCATTAGCCCTTCTCACGCCCGATTCTTGGCCAATCCCCCACGTGGGTATGTGCCATGTCAGCGGCCAGGCAGCGCGCGCCCATCTCCCCCCGTTGCCAAGGGAGACGAGGAGATTCCTGGCCAATCCCCCCACGTGGGTATGTGCTATGTCAGCGGCCAGGCTGCGCGCGCCCATCTCCACGTGCGCGGACATCGCCGGTGGACGCAGGTTCAGGGTCGCTTAAGAAGTGCATTGCACTTAAAAGGCATTAAGGGGGAATGTCGCAATGTGAATTAGTACATTCAGGGGTGACATCTACACTGTAGATGTAGAGTACAGGCCGAGTTAGAATAGGCCTTATTAGCGCAGATTTCTCCCTGCCTATTGGTAGAATTGAGAGAAGAAATAAATCCTAGTGCTGATGCGTCAAGAAGTCGTTGCCCGCTCATTTGCATTTCCGATATCGCTAAATCCGAATAGCAACGGGTGTATCCGGCTGTGGAGGAGCAGCCTCTTCACGTGCTGAGACGAAGCAGCAGCCATGAAAGGGAAGGGGGGGGGGGGGTTGCAGATACACTGCCGGGCCGAACTGTGCGCCACCTGGTTATCTGTGGTCCTTAAACTGTGAGATGGTGGTGCAGAGCACGCGGATGTGAACATTTTCGCAGTGTAATTCTTGTAGTTTTCGAAGTATTGTAGTCGGCATAAAGTTTTGCGAGAAGGATTATTTTGTTCAAAAATTGAGACGCATGAGTCAGTGACAATACAATGTTTCTGGGATGGAAGATTAGATATACCATACTGCATGTGTTGTAAAGTTGCGAGGACGCCGAAGAGTGCAGCTTTTTCAACGGGACCATACACATTGGTAATTTGTTGCAATCCGCTCATAGTATCAAACCTGCATCGACATGCGGTATGTAACCGAACCACACAATGTCGGAGGTCAACAAACGCTCACATCTCTAGACTTCTGGCCTTTATATGAGCATCTGCGGCAATGAATGGCGTGCTTGAAAGCGCTCACCTGCATGTCAACTAGCGAATAACACTAGAATGGCGCGGAGAGATTGTCGCTATCGTCGCCTGCCTTACTAGTGAGGGAAATCGGAGTCGATGATTGTTAAGTCGTCACCAGACGATAGTAGGATCTGTGTACGAGGCTTTCAAAAAAGAGAATTTATTTAAAGAGAAAGACAAAATCAATTTGGCCCTTCGGAGTTGCGAAGAGGCTGTGGACTAGCCAGTCGTCACGTATTCCTTGGGGAAATGTCCAGTGTCGCCTATGGATCGCACGAACAGCCTCCCGTTCGGATTTATGCTGACGACAGTGATGCTGCAGTTCGCCAGAGATATGCGTGCCCAGGCCTCCGGAGGAAGCTGCATGGCCCTGAGGGAGAACGACAACAGACACATAAGATTAGAGTATCTCCTGTTCCCTGCTTGCGCAAGCTTCTGGCCGCTAGCCGTCCCCAGGATGTTAGCTGATGCACAGTTCACTATATGGAATGCTTCTGTGTAATTTTGATATATTTTTGTGCTGTACTACCTTTTAACAGCGTGTGGAAAGCATAGAAAGAACACCGATATATTACAAGGTTCTTCCGTATTGCCAAATGTAATTTAACTGACGGCGCTATTACGTAGACAGCGGAGACGTTATTGTAGAAATCAATGGGAAGACATTCGGAATAAACGCTCGTTGCGTTTAGGAAGTTGTTACCACACCCATTGTGTCACGCATTATTCTGACTGAGTTATTGACCAGATTCGCGAGCCCAAATAATTGAAGGACTTGGCGAAGTGAGCACTCACAAACAGGAATATGTCCCTCATTGCTTTATCAAAACATTTATAGTTCTAATTCGCCGACCTCATTTCAAGTAATTGCTTGCTGTTTCAGCAAAGCCAAACAATTACGAACGAATGGAGCAAGTCGAAAATATGAAGGGTAAAAAACTTATTTGGATCTTGCCACACATGCTGCATTAAAAGACGCAATGTCCTACGCTCGTTAGCCTCCACAGCTTCATAACACGTGGTAAGTGCACGGGCATTCGCGCCACTGACGAATATCCTTCAGGTGTTCACCTGCAGATCCAGTAGCGAATGACGTTAGCATGGCACACGACGATCTCATAGGAGTCCTTGTCCTGGGATGGTGGTGCCCGATGAAAGTACTTCCGGAAACCAGCCTCTATCCGGGCACCGTCTGAAAAGAACTGAAGTCGCAAAGCGACAAAGTGTTTATTCTCGGCCCACAGCAAGAACATCATAAAAAAACCCCAGAGATGTGATAACATGGAAGTGAATAATCATAATGGGCCAGTAAAAGAGGGCACAGACGAAGGGCAGCAAATATGAAACATTTGAAGCTGGTCTAAATGCGGGGAATAAAATTCGATTGAAACCTAAGAAGGCGTAGGGGAAAGCATCTAGTTTATTTTTCCAGCATTTTACAGGTTAATGTCACGTCAGTAATTCAAGCTTTACTACATGCTACATTACCACATTACCTCCAACAGCCTTCAAAATGTGGGAGACCTTCAAACCGAGCAAAATTTCAAATCCAGTTCCACCCAGGGTGAACTCTGCTGAAATAGCGGAGATGTCTTTCTTGTGTTTCAGCTCGAACGCCACGGGCACTTGCCCAAGAACGGCAGCACCACCGGCGCGCAAATTCTGTGGATCGCTCAAAGGAACCGCCACCTAAACGTCAGCGGCCGAAGGCTCCCTCTCCTTACCCTAGCGGTAGGGAGAGTAAAGCGCCACTGCGAGATCACTGCGCCTTCTATTAGTGATTCTGGGAACCATCGGTGAAGCGGTTCCCAGTCCCACAAATAGAGGCCACCTGCGGTTCTGTGAATTCGCTCCCACACCTGCGTGGCCTATTATCTCTATGGCGTGGCCCACGACCTTCTGCAGGCGGACAAAAAGGCTCGACTTAGAACACCTCTGCGGTTAGAAGGCTTATAATTTCCCCACGAACTGTTTGCCACCGCTGCACATGCGCTGTTTACGTATGTCCGGCCCTGTCTTCATCCTATCGTTCTCTTACCTTCAAATCTTACCTTCGAATCTTATAAAAACCCGAGGAGGACACCTTCGCCTTACCTTCAAATCTTATAAAAACCCGAGGAGGACAATAAACACTCTCTTTTTGCCATGGTCATTCTTTTTGCAAACTTCCTGGCACGGCCGTGCCGCGGGGCGATTTGCAACACATGTGGAATTTTCCTATACTGCGAGGTCGCTGTTTGTACCATCACAAGTATTGCAACGTAAAAGTTTGCATTGATTATGCGACCACTCAAGGGTAGGAATTACGCACTTGCTGTTTACCGAAAGCTGCTATACTCCTTGACGGGAATTCCGGAGAAGAGAAAAATGTAGCTCCTTCCACATACCGCACCACTATCATTATCATCGTACATTTGCTCTCAGTCGCCGGCATTAAAGGGTTCGATCTGGGGTCTCACGGCTCCTTTCACTGGCGGCTCAAACATACCGGGGTGGGCGTTCCAGGGACCCGTGCCGTTACTCGGCACGGGAACCTGCTCGAGTTCCCGGATCGCTGGGTCCCTGCCTTTCGAGCGCCCTGATGACCTGCTGGACGGCCCAAAGCTGTTGGTCTTGGTAATGGCTCTTCGCAGCTGCCTGGAACCGCGATGGGCCGTTCTTGATCTTGCTTCCTCTGGCTATTTGATGCAGTCCCACAAGATGTGCGTGCGATCTGCCGTCTTTCTCTGGCAGACCTTGCACTCGTCGGTCGGATATGTCTCGGGGTACATGTGATGCATCAGTCCCGAGCTCGGTAGCGATCCGGTCTGGAGCTGTCTCAGTAGTACCGCCTCCGCTCGAGTCAGCCTTGGGATCGGGGGTGGGAGAGTCCTGCGGGCCAGGCGGTAGGCCTTCGTGATGTCATTGTAGTCTGTCATGCGGTACTTGGCTCCGAACCACGTCGGACAGTCGGTCGACTGGGTTAGTTAGTTCTTGGCGTGTGCCGTCTCGTTGTGGTTGTCGTTGCATTCGGACGCGTCGCCCGCGTGCGCTGGAAACCACTTTACTCGCATTTTTCGGTCTTGAAGTTTGGCCGCTCACAATACGCGCTCGGCCTCGCTGCAGATTTGGCCTTTGGCGAAGTTTCGCACCGCCTGTTTCCAGTCACTAAGTACCGTGTGGCATTCTGCGTCCGCGATGGCGAGGGCGATGGCCACCTCCCCCGCTTGTTCCACTCTGGCGCTTCTCACGCTCGCTTCCATCTTCGTGGCACCGTTCGACGGCTCGATGACGACCACCGCGAAGGCGTTCCGTTGATACCCGGCGGCGTCAACGTACCTCGTGGGCTCGTCGTTGGCGTGCAGGTCGATCAGAGCCTTGGCCCTCCCTGCTCTTCTTCCCTTGTTGTAATTGGGATCCATGTTCGCAGGTATGGGGTCGATTCTGGTCTGGCATCGGACCTCTTCGGGAATGGGGAGCTTCGTGTCCGCCTCGTGCGAGCGTGCTATTCCCATGTCGTCCAGTAGCTTCCTCCCGAATTCGGTCGTAGAAAGCCGCTCCAGTTGAGCGACCCGTTGCTGCTTCGGCTTTTTCATCAAGCGTGCTGTGCATACCGAGTTGTAAGAAGGGGGCTGTGCTTGCGAAATCGAACAAGCCCAGCGTCGTCCTGTACGCTCTTCTGATGATGACGTCGAGTTTGTTGCGTTCGTATTGCAGCCATCTGTGGTAGGCTGCAACGTACGCGATGTGGCTGCTGATGAAGGATTGCACGAGCCTGATTAGACTCTCCTCTCTCATGCCTGCCTTCCGGAATGCGACTAATTTGAGGGGTCGCATCGCGTTGGCCGCTTTTGCCGTGAGATGGGCGATGGCTTCGCCATTTCTTCAGTGCTTTTCGATGATCATGCCTAGGATCCTGATTGTGTTGACCTCTGGGATCACGTTGGCGGATTTGCTAATGATTCGGGTTTTATCGTATTGGTGTTGTCCAGCCTTGCCTCTGCCGTTGGTGGGTGGGAGTATTAAGAGCTCCGATTAGCTCAGCGAACATTTCAGTCCGGTACCTTCCAGCTGGTGTTCTAGCGCGTTGACGGAGGCTTGCAGCGCGCCCTCGATGTGGGCGTCGCTGCCACCGGTCACTCACAGCGTGATATCGTCCGCGTAGATGGTGTGCCTGACGTCACTGATGTCCGCCAGCTTCTCGGCCACTCCGATCATTCCCAGGGCTGAACAGCATCGGCGAGCTGACCGAACTCTGCGGTGGGCCGGTGCTCCCGATCTTCTCTTGCGTCTGTAGGTCGCCTGCTCGTACCTTGGTGGGCCTGTCCATGAGGAAGTCCTTGATGTAATTGTATGATCTTTCGCCCTAGTTTAGCTTGGAGACTTGGCACAGGATCACCGATTGTTTCACGTTGACGAAGGCACTCTGCAGTTCGAGCAGCAGGATTGCCTCGTTGTCACGGGCGCTGCCGCCGTCATCGATGATTTGGTATTTCAGCTGCAGCATCGCATCCTGCGTGCTCAGGTGCTGTCTGAAGCCGATAACCATGGGCGGGCGCAGCCCTACTCGTTCCAGATAGTCATGCCACCTGTTGAGCAGGACGTGCTCAAGCCCCTTGCCAACGGACGACGTGAGCGAGATGGGCCGGAGATTGTCCGTGTACGGTGGCTTCCGCGACTTGGGGACCAGGATGGCCTTGGCTGCCTTCCACTGCTTCGGCAGTGCGGCAACTCTCCAGCACTTTAAGTATTTTGCTTGGTTCTTAATCGAGCCGTCGTCGAGGTTTTTGAGCGCCTCGTTCATGGCGAGGTCCGGGACGGCTGGCGAACGGCTTTTGAGGCCATGCAGGGCCGCGCGCACCTCCCCAACGTCGATGTCCCGATCGAGCTTCGCGTTGGGTAGGCGGCCGTACGGCGCATGTTGTTCGGTGGGTGCAGTTGGCAGGTATTTGTCGCTGATGCGCCTGGTCACTTCGTCGGCACCGCGTTCCGAAACCGCCCGATGTATGACCATGGCGCGTCTCTCCCGTTGGTGCGAATTGGTCTTTGTTTCTTCAAGCAGGTGCCGCCGAGGTTCAATGTCTTCCCCTGTACATCTGCCCGTCGGCCGCGTTGCAGATCTCGTGCCACTGGGCATCTTCGACTTAGGACGCCTCTTACTGGGTGGAGACCCTAAGAGCATCCTCTCCACCAGTACGTTAAATATTTGTCTATTTGTAAGCCTCACGCTGTTAAATTATAGTCCTCGAATTATCTCGAATTATAGGCCTGGAAAAACGATTGCAATGGTGGTAGAAATCTCCCTGTATGCGGACATCTGCATGTGGAACTTTGGCCGTAACACGCGTGTGCTGTGGTCGAGACTGCCGCGAGCAATCGACTCCATTCCAGCATTCCTGGCAGCACGAGGCTTGGAAATCTCGGCAAGCAAATGCGCTCCAATTGGTTTTTACGAAGCGACACCTCACCCGCTACAGGCTCGCTGTTGGATGCAATGCCATTCCATACGTTCCGAAATATAAGATTCCGGGGGTGATATTCGACAAGTCTGTCACCTGATCTCCCTATGTCCGCCATCTCATGGAGAAACCTCCATCATTCGCCCGCATATTTCGTATGCCCTCCAGTAACTCAGGTGATTCCTCTGTTGGCTTTCTCCTCGGGCTCTACGAATTCGTCGGCGTTAGCCTCATACGGGACAGCACCGTTGTCTTGGCCCCTCTCTCTACAGGAACGGTTTGCGCTCTAGAGGCCATGCAAGCGAAGATCTTGAGGGCTGCATCCGAAAACTACCTGTACTGTCGGAACACTGACTGATTGCAGATGCCTGTCACCCACCGCTATCAGCACTTGGGATCTTTTTCACGCGCGCCTGCGGATAGTGGCAAGGAAATGCGGTCGTTTTTTTATCCCCAAGTTCGGTCACGAAATGCGTGACTTCCGGCCGCGGTATTACCAACAGCCAGGTCCGCCTCTGCATGTTCCCGACCATACAAATGGAGACCACAGCGCCCACAATCAGACGGAATGAGCGTATTAAGGCTGTCGCTCTACGGTTATTTGCCCTTGAAAACATCCCCTCACAAACACGGAGCTCACACACATCTGTTCACTGACGGGTCGGTGTCATCCACATCATCCACTATTGATGAGTGGATTCCTTAATCATACACCACCCTCAGTGCTATGCTAAGGCACAGAACCTAATGCAGAGCTACCGAACTTGCACGAGTGTGGGCCGTCTTCACAGATTCTCTGGCTGCGCTGCAATATTTAGTATCTTTCCCGAAAGACCAGCTTGTGCTATGATTTTCATGCCCTGCATATTCACGATCTGCAGGTGCACCATCGCATGGCACTCCATTAACCCCCTGCCCATTGCGTAATAACTGGTAATATGAAGTCGGAGGTTGCAGCATCTATTGCGGATGATGAACGTTGCCCAAAGATACCGATCATTTTCTAGGAAAGATACTTCAGCACTTGCATACAATGTGGCATGGAGCATGCAGCGATCGACTTTGGCAGACGCATCCCATCACTATGGGCTGCTCTATTCTTTGGGCCAACATAGCAACTTTAAGATGCCACCTGGATTATCCAAGCTCGAGGAAGCCGTACGCGGCTGAATGTCGTCCCCACGCCATACTTTCGCTTCAGGCTCTTTCAGACCACTTCGCCACTACGCCCACAGTGCGACGTATGCGAAACCTTCAACACCTCATCAGTGATCGTGCGCGATTACGTGCACAATAGCCGGACTTCGAAGTTCCTCTGGGCGGGCTGCCATTCGTAAGACTAGAACGGAGGGACGTATTATGTCCTTAGAGTTGTTCCAAACGTGGCTCTCGTGCTACAAAAGCTTTGTTGGCGTAGATAAAAGACGCATTCTTTATCAGGCCTTGTAAATAGTTCGAAGCATACGAACACCTCATCGAAATTATTCTCATCACCATCACCACGTTCACCTGGCACATCAAGCCAGGCAAATTAGCTAGGCCGATATAGGCAGTTTTAATAAAGATCGTTCTATCTTTCTCTCTCTCTCCCTCTCTCTAATTGTGTGATTTTGGTGCGCATGTTCACGCCTCGCAATGAAGATATCAAGTTAATGAAGCCGAGAGGAACTCTGATATTTCACATACCTTGGATTCGGGCTTCATGATTCCAAAGGGGGGTTCGGGAGGTACCGGCTCGCCCTCGCGAATCAGCTCGCACGACTCCATGGGAACATGCTCGATGTGTTCGTGGATGAGCTCGGCTGTTTGAATGGCCCGTGTCATGGTGGAGTGGACGAGGCGCATGTATGGCATTCCAAGTTGCTTTAGCCGCCTTCCCGTCAGGTCTGCTTGCTTGCGGCCTATGTCCAAGAAAAGACATAAAATCAGCTTTAGACGTGTTCATGTGTGCACTGAAAGCCTATGACCGTCTTGGTTGCGCCCGCAGGTGCATTCACTCTTCGGCCTACAATTTACAAACAGTCCGTTCACATTTTTCTACATGAATGGATTAAGAGATTCGAGGAAGAATGATATAAAGTGACGGATGCATTCATCCGCGAAAGATACGCTTGCCAGAGGTAGCTAGAAAAAGCCTTCGCTGCGATAAAGGCGAGGAGTTATACCGTCGTACAGGGAACCTTGAAGGCGGGGTACCGCTGTTTGTAAAGTGTTTATCGGGGAGTGCTTGACTTTTCTTGTCGAAGTGCTTCGACTGTGTTTTTGTAACGTTCAACCGAATCCACAATCTGCTGCAGACGCAACTAGAAATACCAAAGCAGGATCCCAAAACTTTCCTCCGAATGCAGAAAGGCACGTTGGTGACGGTGCCATTGGGTGCCTCGTTTTTCGCATTTTATTTGTACGTGTTCACCCCTCACCTGTGCTATTTGTACCCGGTGCCATTCCGTATTCCGCACTTGTACACAGGGTGTCGAACCGGAACCGGAACCGAACCGAAAACCGGAACCGAACCCGAATTTTTGCCCGGAACCGGAACTGAACCGGAACCGTATTTTTTCCGCCATTTTAGAACTGAACCCGAACCGGAACGAATCGAAGGAACCGTTCCGAACCGGTTCCGAGACCTCAAAAATGCGATTTCTAGTTTTCCATTTCGGTACCCTACCTTGCGTCTGAAGATATTTTGCCACTCGCCAGACAGAACCATGAAATATTTTGCGTAGTCTGCAGTTCTCAAGGCCCATCATGTTCTTTTCTAATTATTGCCCTCAATTTAATGTAACGTTGTCCGTATATGCTATCAGTTTGCGTTAAGTACTGCCCATCCCTCCCAATTAACTTTTACATTTAGCATAACTTAAGTTATAACGCATATTACGAGGCAACATATCATGGAACATTCTTCATGGTTTCTATCTACATGGTGTTTAAAATCGTGTAAAGTTTTCAATGTGTTGTTAATTCGCATGCATCCCTGTCCGCTTGTGAAGGCCTTCAGGGATACCATCAACAATAAATCCGTATCTTCCACTTATTCTAGTTTGAATGGGAAGTTATATACAAACAGCACTGAGACACGAACACTCGCAGTTCTCAAAATTAACGTCACTTTTTCTTGTATACAGTGCCGTTGTGTCTTTTGGTTACTGCTCTAAGAGAACATGAGATATAAAAAAATGGGGAATCCTAATTTCCACTTTTAAAGTATATTTGATAGCATTTCATGTTATCTTGAATCTGCTCAACCTTAAACTTAAGAGGCGGATGGATTGAAGTCGATTAGTGTGGGTTAGCGGGTAGACTGGGGTGAATTGGTTAGGTGAGTGAATGAGCTAATATGAATTAGTGGGACTGGTGTGTTGATTAATTTGGATTAAAGGAATTAGCGGGTCAGTTAAGGCGGATTTGGCGGTCGGACCAAACATGATATCTTTGGGGCCCTTGGCATATGGAAATTTTGCAGCGTTCTCCTTCTCGACCATTCAGAAAATTTTGTCACGCACAAAGTAGCCGCAAAGTTATGTGACGACCGCCTGAATGCTATAAAAGGTCTTTCTTTATGCCCGTATTGCGCTATTATGTTGTTGCTATATTAAAATTGACATCTCGCACTAAAGTTAAAAACTAATTGCCTAATGCATATTTTATATTCATCAAAGTGTTTTGAAAACGTGTGTAAATATGAGGGGATACAGTTGTAAAAAACTAAACTGCAAGAAAAAAAGGGGGGAGCGATCAACTGGTTTGATGCAAGAGACGCCCGATAGCATTCTTCAATACCTTCTCTTTCTTTGTGTTACCGTTCTGCAGCCTCCCACAGGTGTAGCATCTCAACCCCCGAACACAGCCCCCTCTAAGCTGAGGAAGCGGCGGTAGCACGTGCACTTAGCCAAACCGGCGCCAAAACTCTCATAACAGACTCTTAGCAGGTGTGGCCCAACTTTGCCAATGGTCGATTGCATGTTACAACACTTCCGATGATCAATCAGAGACCACATACGAGACCAGTCACGAGACCAGCTCATACTGGCATCCCCGGCAAACAAGATCAACAACCTCGTGGGTCGAGATTTGACTCGCTTAGTCAGCGCTGATGAAGCCCGGCCCGAGTGCATGCATCCTGCAGTCACAGATCAGGAAGTTACTCGGCACTATGGCCTCTTTCATAGAACGTATTCTTCCCCGCACAAATTGCTACCGATTAACCAGGAAAGATTACTCCGCACCCTGTGGGCATACACCTTCCCACACAACACCTGACTTCACCTCTTTGACGGGACACAAGTCTCTCCATTTTGTTGCTTCTGTGGGGATCCTGGGAACCTCATACACATAGTAGGCGGCTGCGACAAGTGTGTCGTAGATCCATCCAACCTCCACGTTTCCATAGAGATTTGGGAGACAGCCATGGCCAGCTCCGGCCTGGAAGATCAGTTGCTCTTGATGGAAACGGCTGTCGATTCGGCCCCCTCGAATGAGGACGCCTCTCTGAAACTTTGCCTCCATTGAATTAAACTTCATTCTCTCTCTCTCTCTCTCTCTCTCTCTCTCTCTCTCTCTCTCTCTCTCTCTCTCTACAAGTGATCATTACTGCTGCTTGTGACTTCACTTGGCTATCATATTTCCTAGAGCCCAATCGCTGTCACCGGTCGTTGAAGGGCCATTAGCAAGTTCCTATTTCCGATAGTTCCCTATCCAATGCCGTCCTATGCACGCCGTTCAATGAGTCTTTATAGCCATTGTTTCTTTCTAACAGCTTTGTTAGGAGATAAAAGATGAGCAGAAGGAAATTTCTCTAAATGCCACCTGCCACGCTTGGCAGCCGCCGCCACATACTCGTCACACTACCATAGAAAACATTTTGCAGGTACAGTTAAAGGAGCTCTTCAACACTTTAGATAAACTCGCCGCGGTGGCTCCGTGGCTAAGGCGTTGCGCTGCTGAGCATACAGACGCGGTTTAGATTCCCGGCCGCGGCGGCCGCTTTTCTGATGGAAGCGAAAAGCGAAAACGTCCGTGTGTCCGAAATTTCGGCGCACGTAAAGATCCCCAGGTGGTCACAATTAATCCGGAGCCCTCCACTATGGCGCGCCTCGTCTTCGGCGTTGCGTCGGCGCGTTAAACCCAACAATAAATAAATAAGTAAATAAATAAATAAAAAAGATAAATAAATAAATAAATACATAAATAAAAAAGCAGTAAATACATAAATCAACACTTTCGATAAACGCTTTCACTCTTCTTCGCATCTGGAAGGAAGGAAGGAAGAATCTAGAAGAAAGGCAGGAAAGTTAACCTGGCTAGAGCCTAGTTTGCTATCCTGCACGTGGGAAAGGGGAAATGGGCAAAAAAGAGAGAGGAAAAAAAGAGGAAAAGTTGGACCAGACACGTATGCCCAGCACTGAGGCACTGACAGTGATTGACACTGGAGGCTCTCAGTCTATAGCCCAGTGTTCAAGTGCGTCGCCCGTAGAAAACGCAATAGCTCCTTAGTCGCCTTCTGAGCGGATGACTGAGAAGGCCAGTGGCACAGAATCTTCTCCTCCGAAAATGGCCGCCGAGAGTCTAAGTTCCTCAGTGCTGATGACAGCTTCTTCCTTGCAGGCGAGTAGCGTGGGCACTCGCATAAAACGTGGCGTATCGTCTCCGATGTGCCGCACGTTTCGCACTCCGCCCTTGCTGCCATTCCTATTAAGTACGAGTAAGCATTTGTGAATGGCACCCCCAGCCAGAGACGGCAAAGAAGAGTTGCGTCAGACCGTGGGAGGCCTAGTGGAAGGGGACGTTGCAGGTGTGGGTCAAGGGCACCAATGCGTGCACATGTGAAATCTTCTTGACACCATTGGGAGATAGCTATTTCCCGGGCAAGAATGCGGAGGGTCCTAGCTGCGTCCGTCCTAGACAATGGGATGAGTACAGTTGTCGCTGTTTGATGCGCCAGCCGGGCGGCAGCGTCCGCACTTTCGTTTCCGACAATGCCGCAGTGGCTCGGAAACCACTGTAGGGTGACATCATGACCCGCCCGGGCAGCACGGTCGTACACCATTCTTATTTCTGTCAGGAGCTGTTCGTGAGGTCCTCGGCACAGCGCTGACTGGAGTGACTGAAGTGCAGGCTTGGAATCACAGAAGATAGCCCATCGGCGGCACGAACTTTGCTCGATGGTGTGAAGAGCGCTGCGGATGGCCGGAAGTTCTGTAGCCGTGGATGTTGTAAGATTGGCTATCTTGAATTTGCTGCACAGTGACAGTCGTGGTATAACAACAGCTCCGGCAGAACCCGACGATGTTACCGAGCCATCAGTGTATACATGGGTTCGGTCACTGTATGTCTCGTGCATGTACTTCAAAGCGAGCTGTTGCAGGGCCGGAATTGGAAGATCACGTTTTTTAGTCACTCCTGGAATATCTAGGCACACTCGGGGCTGCATCACACACCACAGCGGAACGAGCGGTCTCATCGCCGGCGTGTAGTTCGATGGAATGCTGGTGTTGTGGGCAGCTACTACCCTTGCGAATGACACCCGGTGACGGGTCGCTGGTATTTCCGCGAGGTGATGATCAGGTAGACGGGCGAGGTGCCTGATATGTGTCCTGAGTATTTCAACGTCCACAAAGGTTGCCAAAGGGTGATTTCGAGCCAGGGCAATGGTCGCTGCTGTGGAAATACATCGTGGTAGGCCAAGACAGGTTCGCAGGGCCTGAGCTTGTATACCCTGAAGTGACCGAGTAGTTGTGCGGCACGCTCCAGAAAGGACAGGGGCACTGTATCGCAGACAGCCCAAGAACAGCGCGTTGTAGAGCTGTAACATCGACTTCAGTGGTGTTCCCCACGTCTTGCCGCCGATGAGTTTGAGCACATGCACCACTGCAGAGAGCCTCTTCTTTAGAACGTTAACATGAGCGCTCCAAGAAAGGCCTCTGTCGACAACTATGCCGAGAAACTTGTGATTTCTCACATAAGACACCCTTTCACCATTAATATACAAAGGGTATGCATACATAGGCTTTCGTGTAAACGGAAGCACGGCGCATTTGCTGCTGGATATTTCCAACCCTTGTCCGTGTAGATATGAGGTCGTCAAGTCTGCGGCATTTTGCAGTCGGGCGCGCACATGCCGACGAGTCACGCCATCTGCCCAAACACATATATCGTCGGCGTATATCGACACGTGAACCCTCCTTGGAAGGCGAGAAATCAAGCCAATTAGTGTAAGGTTGAACAGTGTAGGGCTCAGGACGCCTCCTTGGGGAACACCACGGTGAGTATAGTGAGCTGATGTCGGCCCATCTGCAGTCATAACAAAGAATGACCTCTCTGTTAGGTAGTTCCGTATCCACTGGTAGACCCGGCCACCGAGCCCCACAGCCTGCAGTACTTTAAGAATCGCATCGTGCTCCGCGTTATCGTAGGCCTCTTTAACGTCGAGGAACAACGCAGCACATATCCGCTTCGCACTTTTCCGCTGCTGCACAAAAGTCACCAAATCGATAACGCAGTCAATGGATGAGCGTCCACGACGGAATCCAGCCATGGCATCAGGGTAGACATTGTAACGCTCCAGGAACCACTCCAGACGTGCGAGAATGATTCGCTCCATCAGCTTTCCAACGCAACTTGCAAGCGCAATTGGTCGGTATGCCATTGGATCCAGCATAGATTTTCCGGGATTCAGGAGCGGAACGAGGCGGCTGGTCTTCCATTTTTGAGGAACGGAACCATCACACCATAGGTCGTTGAAATATTCCAACAAGGCTTGTCGGGCATCCTTGCCAAGGTGACGGAGAGCAGCATATGTAACTCCATCAGGCCCAGGAGACGAAGATCGCTTGCATGCAGCCAATGCCGCCTGCAGTTCTGCCATGCTAAATGGAACGTCCATCCTTGAATCCCGCGATGCAGGGATGTCACTGGCGAGCAGTAGCCCAGAAGGGCCTGCTCCACTGGCTATCCTCACGCAGAAGTCCTCGGCCACTTCGAGCTCTCGGCGGTTCTGGTGAATAGCCAGGGCCTTCAATTGGGAGCGCTGCTGTACAGGAGTCATTAGCCCTTGCACAGTTTTCCATATCATCGACAAAGGCTTGCGAGGGTCCAGCGTGTCACAAAAAGATTTCCAACGTTGTGCTTGCACTTGGGCAATGCGTCGCTGGATCTTCTTTTGCGTTCGTCTGCAAATTCACAAATCTTCGAGACATTTCGCTCGCCGGTATCTGCGTTCGGCGCGGCGACGAACAGCACGAAGGCGTTCCAGCTCCACGTCAAACTCGGTCACTTTTGGAGACAGCCGGACGGAACGCTTGCAGGCTTGGAGTGTGCTTTCAATGACGGACTCTAAATTTTCAAGCTCATCGCTCCGGCAAATTTCGTCCATCCTTGATTGGAACTTCGACCAATTACCCGAATAACATTAGGATCGAAGGAACTTCGTAATCCATTTATCTTTAAATAGGTTGGAATGTGGTCGCTTCCACGAGTTTCTATGTCTGGGAACCACTGTGCACGGGCCGATAAACATCGTGACACAAACGTCAAGTCTAAACAACTGCCGTAGTTCGTTCCACGTAAATAAGTGGGGCTTCCGTCGTTTAGTAGGCACAGCCCATGGTCTGAGGCAAAAGCTACTAAGCTCCGACCTCGCCTGTTGGTGTTTGGGCTTCCCCAAAGCATGTGGTGTGCATTGAAATCACCGGTAATTACCCACGGACCCGTTGTTGTGCTTAATATGTCATCCAGCCTCTTCCGTTGAAAGCGAGATGTCGGGTGTAGGTATACACCCACCAGAGTGAAAGTGAGCTGGCGCTTTCTGATGGTAAGACAGACGTACTCATTACCCCTGTAAGGTTGCACAAAATGGTGAACGTAGGACAGTTCACGCCTGATGAAGACTGCGACTTTGCTGGGCTCCCCTAGTGTGGCTGATAAAAAAAGTTCATAGCCAGATATCCGAATAGGTTTGGATATGTTCGGTTCGCAGATGACAAGTATAGGAATAGATTTCATAAAGACAAACTGGCGAAGATCTGAAATACGCGACATTAGTCCTCTGGCGTTCCACTGAAAAATGGAAGCCTCCTTGATATCCGTACTCAATGAAGAACGTGCGTTCGCCATGGTCCTTGCTTATCCGAGACTTGCAAGTACTGGATCCAGGGCCTCCAGTATCTGAAGTGCACTCAACGCAGAAGGTGTATTCAGACTGGTGAGCAATGTGCGAATGGCATTCATGAGGGACCTCAGGACCGCGACGACTTGCCGATCTGAAGACGAAGCCGGGGCGGAAGATCTCGTGACTGTCTTCAGTACTGAGCGTTGGGGCTCAGAAGGAGGTACACTCGGTGACAGCGGGGGCCATGAGTCAACCGGCGAGGTTTGTTGTACCTCGTTGCGACAACTCGGCGAATCCGGCGAGGCCGGAGGCGGCAGAGGCGGTGGGGGTGCCGGCGGCCTCGGGGGTAGCGGTGGTGTAAGTAGTTGAACCTATAGTGGCGGACCCGCTTGCGTAGAGGCGTTCGATGGAGAATGGCCAGCCTTGTTTGAAGATCTCCGGCGTCGAGACCGGTGACGCCGCCGCTGTCGTACCGTCGCCGCAGCCCCCTTGTGCGTGGAGTGGTCCCTCACCATCTGCTTCAAGACAGCGACCTCCCTCTTCATGCGTGGGCACTTCTTTGATGAGGCATCGTGAAGCACTGCGAAAACTATAGCTCTTGCCAGCACAGAGCAACAGTGCGTGATTTGCTCGTCGCTGCGGATACACCTTCCGTTTCTGCTTCGCTTTTGTGGCTTTTTTTAAGTGGCTATCAAATGCGTTTTATTCTGCAACTTAAGGAAAGCCGGCAAACAGCCGCTACACCGCTGTAATGACGTCATTCAGCGGTCGAAGAACGCGAAAACCGGGAAGGAGAGAAAAATATTTTGAGCAAGATTCTATGTTATCTGACGAGGAGAGAGCAATAATTTTTGGCTGAGGCACATTGCGACCCCATAATCTAATGTGTTGGTTGACTACTTTCTGCAAGCACTCAAGATTTAGAAAAAAGTTGAAAAAAGTGTTGCACGGTCGCTTTAGTTTGGCGAAGACAAAATATTTGGACAAAGAAACCTTCATTATGACTTTGTTTTTATGCCGACTTTAAAAGGAAACGAAAAAGTTGCACAAAATTTAACAGAAAAAACACGCCTGCTTTTTTTCTTCGAACCCGTTTGAACCCGTTTGAACCGGTTTAAACCGGTTCGAACCGGAACGGAATGATGCTCTGGAACTGAACCCGAACCGAACCCGAAAGGCTTGAACCCGAACCCGAACCGAACCCGAAAAAATTCCGGTTCGACACCCTGCACATCAATTGCTTCGTCCTCCTCCTTCTCCAATGTATCTCTTTGTTCCCGAAGGCGCTCACTATGACACGCTTGTATTTCTTGTGCCTCTTCTGCGCCGCAGTTTTCCCTGCAGGGTCGCTGTCTTTTTTTCGTTCCTACAGTCTCGACAGCAGTCCTGACACTTTGTGGCACCTTCAGTTGCTTCTTTCACAGATGACACATCCGAATTAGGTGGGGGTTTCTGCGTATTCGTTCTTTATTGGTGAGCGGTTATTCCACGCACGATGGGACGTGGTTACACGTATCGCATATTATTGGGGGTCATTTACACCGCGGCGACCGGCGTGATGAATTAAAGAAATCTGATATTAGTGCGCGAACGTCGACGACCCTATGCTTCATTACATAAGGCTCAGGCAGCACACAGCTAAACTGGGACGAGTCATTAACTTGGGGATGTAGTCAGGTTGTGGTGCCGCTTTACTCAGTGGAGTTCCTGGTGACGGTGGCCACGGGTACAGCCCACAATACATTAAAAACAGATCTCACTTGTCCCGTTCACGACACAAAACCGGCAACGTAGTGGGTAAGACGCCTGCATTCAAATTGAGAACTCCCCTGATCAAATATCATGAATTGTGACTTCCGATCTCCAGCGGGACTGACATTTTTTCATATTACATTGGTATTTGTTATTAGAGCATTTACGATGCAGACAAAAGCGCTTCAGTTGAAATTTACAGATGGACAGGCAGGTTTTATGGTCGAGTGCCAACAGAAATGCCGAGGTATTTAAAACTTACGCGGAAATACTGCAACCGTCCACACTAATTCAAGTACAGCAACAGTATTGATGAATTGGCCCTCTAACACTACAGTTCAATATTTCTCACTCTCCCCCCGCCCTCACGTTGTGTGCGCCACGTATAAACAGACACCCGAAGCCACCACAGTCATCCACGACCAATCCTCGCTGATAAAACACGCGAGCATTGTCCTTCCCTGCACTCCGGGCTGTTAACGTCATCGGCATCGGTGTACGCATGTAAAGCCATAGAGCTCTCTTCACGGGCCGGCTGCACGCACTCCACCTATCCGTCGGTGCATTGGCCGGGACCATTTTCCCCCCAAAGGATCAAGGAGGAACTCCTTTTAAACATTTGCAAGTCCCGTGCGTCCGGATGTAGTAAGCTGCGGAAAAGAAATGACCAACATTTGTCTAGGCGCCAACGGACTTCGTGGACAGTTACGAAAAAACAATTTTAGATGGCGCCACAAATGGTCCCAGTTAGGTTAAGAACTGAAAATCTCACTTGCTTCAGGCCCAGAATTGATCTGTTAATATTGGATGTGCGAGTGTTTTGTTGAATGCGAGCGCACCATAAATTAACATTTTTTGCTGCTACAAAAGGTTCAAAACGCCACATATTTGCAACCAACTTTGCGTACGATCATTTACAACAGGCATGCCCAGGTCCGATAGTTTGCTGCCTCAGAAGAGCAGATAGTGCGAGTGGTGGTTTTGGGACTTGAGCTACTAATAGTTGTGTTCTGGGGGAGACTTCACCTTACCACCAGCCTCTGCAGAACCATTTACCACCCACAAAACAGTATACGCAATAATCACCTAAAAATCACGACTAAAAGGCGGAACTTCGCGGTAGCAATAGCCATTAGCGAGTATTTTGGTTATTTTAATGGGCCGTTAAGTCATTGAGCGGATTTTTCAGCTTTGATTTCAGAGCCCGGAAGGAGTAGCATGACAATAAACCACTAAACCACTCACCAATTTCTGTAAGAATGCGGTCCTTATCGTCATCACCGTATACATTGAACTGTCCGTGTCGAATTAGGTACAGGTAGCGGGTGGCGGTCGGCTTTGCTTTCTCCAGTTCTTCATTGAAACGCTTCTGCTCCTGTTCCGAAGAGTCCTTTGGTGGTTTCACACAGAATGCAGGGTCCCGCCTAATAGAATAAAACAATTCCGGGGCATTTTGCAGGTAGGTAAAGCACGTATGTATATCTGTAGCATATATATATTTAGGAAATAGAGGTTGGCAGTCAAGAATGCCTCGGAAAGGAAAGGGGACCATGCGGTAGGTCATTGAAACAGATGAATTTTGAAAGACATAAAAAAGGGGAGAAAAAATGCCCGCCGGGTGGGCATTTTTCTCCACTCCACTTTCTCTACTTCCTACTCTCTCCACTTTCTTCCTGTCTTTCAAAATTCTTCATTCTTTTCAAGGACTTGCCCCATTCTCCCCTTTGCTTTCCGAGGCATTCTGGACTGCCAACCCTTATTTTCTGTCCTAATTTCACGAGCCCCTCATTTCTTATTCTGATTCGCTACACACACACACACGCACACACACACACACACACACACACACACACACACACACACACACACACCACACACACACACACACACACACACACACACACACACACACACACACACACACACACACACACACACACACACACACACACACACACACACACACAGAAGTGAACTGATCATGGCAAATTTCCAACACATACGGCCTCGTAGAAGAAGTAGAACTTCTGGGCATTCTGGCAGCCACACGGCAAACTTATTACCATTCCGCCCATGTCACCGCGAAGAAATTTCTCATTATCGCGGATTCTTACGTTGCTGTCCGTGAATTGAATCGTCCGTTTTCCCCGAACACTACGGCGACAAATATCCTGACCACAGTACGAGGCCTACAAATGGAAGGATTCAAAATTCGCATTGTTTGGACTCCGGTGAATACTTCGGGCGCACAAGGGAACCGCATGGCTCACGACGATGCCAGGGAGAGGCTTCAATCAGCTCCCACGGTGCCCGCTACGTCCGTCCCCCCTCTCCAAGCAGACTGGCAACTTCAGCTACGGCTCCCCAAGAAAGAAAGCAGGAAGCGTTTGCAAGATGAAACTCCGGTTGGCATGCTTGCACCGCTCAAGCCCTTCTCGCGTCCGAGTGAGGTATTCGGGAATAAATTATATGCGAATGCAGCGTATACCCCACACATATTACATAAGTGGTCAGCCCCAGCAGGCACTCAACTGCACCGATGCCCCCTTTGTAATCGTGATGACATACCAAATCTCTTCCACTTAATTTGGCTCTGTCCTGCAGTGTATTCGCCCGTAACCGCCATTAGCTGCTAAGTTTAGGTCCCGCACCCGTGACTGAAATGGAGCACGTTAGTCGTGTCCATGACGTCCCCGCAATTTTAAAAATAATAACCCAGTACACCCTTGAAAACGTCCTCTACAAATTGGTGTAGCGGTTTTACTCACTGTCTCGGACTAACCATACTCATCCATGACCAATGTCAACAGCGACATTGCCACTGACTGAGTGAACTATGCATTTTGTGAATTGGACCCCAAGACTAGAACTTTGTACATTGTGTGAATTGTGACCTTTCCCTTTCTCCTCCCCCTTCCCATCCTCACTTCCCCGCAGGGCCTCATGGCCTCTCGTCTTTAATAAAGTGTTTCACTCACTCACACAAGTAGCTTTAGTGTTTCGCGCTACCCAACACTCTTGCGGCGATTCTGCATTTTGGAACAAAATTGGCGTTCTTAGAGATTTTACAATAAATGTGGCACTGATTCAATTCTCTGATTGGTTTTTGCTAATAAATGTTGCTCATACGAATGCAGAATATCAATTTTAGGATTTCGCATTGCGACACCGCTAAAGGGCAAAACAGCTTTTTAAAATTTGAACCCATGATGGGCCGAGAGGGCTCAACATTTGATGTGAACGCCAAGCCAAACTGCTGGATGTAGAAACTCGAAATTTCAGAAGACCATTCATATTATAGTGTTGGAGCTCAATATAGCTTAATTTTTCAAATTACGCCCCTGAGAGGGCCAGAAGCGCTAAAATATTGCTGTCCAAATTTTTGTTTTTAGCGCAGGCACGTTGAGATATCGAACAAATTTTGTTGATATAGGTGACCAATACAAATGTGTAGAAACTGTATTGCAAGATTTTTCATTAATAGTTAACAGCCATTTATTAGGAAAAATCCGGATTTTCGGTAAAATACCTGTTTTTACGGCATTCTCAATTAACCATCCCGTTATTATATCCAATTCGGTTTTGCTGATACATGCCCCCCGCATAAAGCTGTCCCCAAAATAATTTGAGGATTTTGTCCCACGAAGCATACAAACAGGCAATTGGAATTTTTTAGAATTACACTCATCTCGAAGTGAAATTCAGTTCAATTTTCCCGCTTATAACGGTCACCATCTGTTCTCTTGGCGACTTCTGCTACCACAAGCCTCCCGAAGCCGCCCATGTTATTCAGTGTAAAACTGACTAATGGGTAGCCTTAAGACGAACCATATGACACTTCTCATGAGTAAGCGGTCCTTTGACCACAACGTCTTGGTACAATTTTGTTCTGGATAGTCCCCATAAATCACGAGTTCCGACCCTTTTCCGTCATCAGGCGCCTCCGGGAGGAGTCCATGTATAGACAGCAGGCAGGAGTTGCTATCTGCGTATGATTCTATGGTGAACTACCTAATTATAACAAGTAATACAAAACAAATCAATTGTTATACCCATTTGTGATATTAGCATACTGGCCCCTTGTATCCTATTTATGGCCTTAACGCTCACTGAGTGGAAATTAGAACTCCGCTAATTTCCTACTCGCGTTACTCATGACGAGTATTCAATGCAATGATGTTTATAGAATCAAGATTTACTGTATTAGTAATATTCACAAAATGTAGCATTTTCACTTAGAAGAATACGTAGTTGCGGCAAGCTCTAAACTCAGCCATTCTACATTCATTTAAATCCAGACACCTGCTGACGACGAATATAAACAGTCAATCTTATTCCGAGTGCTGCACCCAACAAAATCACACAAAAGGCGCAAATAGACGAGGTGCCCTTAGTTCCGCGGGCAGGCTTCGGCTTCGGCGACATGTTGAAGCTATTTAGACGACCCACTCTATGCAATAGTACAGCAGGACATGTCCCATAAAGCTTTAATAATATCAATCCGTTGAAGACATAGCCCGTCACAAACACCAAGAGCACCTGTCTCACCTGTCCCAGTTGCTGTCCCAAGGAGCGGTAGGTTGGAAGTCCGTCATCCACGAAGCTAGCTCCTCCCGCTTCATGGCTTCTCCACCATACACGAAAAAAGCCGCTACGCTGCCACTGACCATGCCAAGACCCGCTGCGATGCACTGGAACATTCCGTCGGTCCACGCCCTATCACTGGGCCTCCTCTTCCTTTTTCTTCATTACCCCCGTTGAACACGGCTGGTGTTGGTTGGTTGGTTGGTTGGACCCTTGAACCATAGCGAATACCCATGCGCGGGATTGCCCAAGAAGCTGCCTGTATTGATTAGGCTGCGACCATGTTTATTTTAGATAAAAAAGAATAAACTGACAGGAAAAGATTCAGACAAAAAAAGAAGAAATCTTGGGAGATCACTGGATAGTCAGAGAAAAAAATCTCGAATGAACCATTGCTGTCTGCAGGGCAGCCAGCCTGTCGCCGCAACAAAGGAGTGGAAGGCGAGCACAAAATCTCTGTGGCAAACGCCTAGGACCGAAGCACCCAGGGAAAGAACAACGGTGGAAGATAACGGGAGATTAAGTCGACTAAACGTGTATTCATGGTGCATTCAATTTAAAAGAAAGGGTTTTATAGTTTCCGGGGTCTTGCAGAAAGGACATTAAGGAAACACAGCCTGACCAGACTTGTGTACATAAAAATCTAAAGGGGGAATTCTGCTTCGAAATTTTGTCATTGCCACCTCGCATTTACGAGATTCGCAGAATTTAGGCTTCCATAAGTGAGAAAGGTGAATATAGTCGGAGCATGAACGAAGGGCATCCTGCCGATTCCTTCGTAAAATTTTAAGGCGTCTGAACCTCGCCTTCAACAGAACACTGTCAATTGGACAATGCACGACGACAGGACCATTACGAGCGAAATTGGCTAATTGTTCTGCCAGTTCATTTAAGATTATCGCTGCGTGTTTAGGGACCCACACTAACCGGATCTCGCGAAGCTGGTAAGGAATGAACTAATGGAATGACCGGAGAATGGAAGAATCTGTATCATTTGTTAAAGCGACACGGCCTTGCCTCTAATGGCATTCCATCATGCATTGAGCTGTCCTTTAAAAACAGACACCATAGCCATTGTTCCCGGAACGTTAAAGCATTCTGCCGAGACGAGCCCAGGTGAATTATTCTTCGTCAAATACCACTATCAGCACAAGCATTACCAGCATTTTTTCATATGAGTGTTTCGTAATAATCTGCATACAGCATTATCGACAGACAACTTTGAGGTTGGTAGAGTATAGAAAATTTAGCTTTTTGGGGTGGGACGAGACGGTAGTACCGGGGAGAATTTGTTGAAGTAGATAATTCATGAAACGATATTTAGACTATCGCCATTTATTGCTTACCAGCGATTTTCAGTGGCCAATCCACCGTAGTGGGTAGTGGATATTGGTTGATTGAGACGAATGATTGTGGACAACCAAGGAATCATCCTGGATGCAAAACGCTCACCCCTTAACCTTATAATACGGTTCGCCACTAAGAGCGGTCTAGCGCGAGTTATATAGCGATGGCCTACACGAGTGAATGGACCATTCAATGCTGAACAATTGTCCTGTGAAAAACTGATGCCGCCTCCCGAAGACCACGAACTCATACGAGCCCCTTCAACCATGAATCCTCCCCTCCCAACTCCCCTCCCCCAAAGGCCTCCGGCATTCTCTTTTTGAATGAAAGATTTAACAACAACAACAACACCCGCACGAGCCGAGACGAAGATGGAACGGGCGCCATACTACTACCACTGCGAAATGGTGAGCGCAACACCAGGGGACTGAATATTAACAAGGCTTTGATTGATCAAATGGTTTTATTTACAGAGCTGAGGGCAGGAACGGCCAAGTGAGCAGATAGAAATGCGGCCGGCACAATCACCACCTCAATTTTATCTTCTACCAATCTACAATGCGCTTGGCCAATCCCGGCCTTTACGCTATGCGCCTTGTTCTACAACAATATCATCATGGATTCACAACCAGCTGTGCGACTCCCTGCGGCAGTCAGAATTACTGCGAAGACTGCGGGGACTAGTCCTCTCGCAGTGGCCCCGGAAATGGCACACGATCGTTCACAGGATTACAACTGGATCGGCAAGAACTCCGCACTTTCGCGCCACAAGATACCGCAGCCTAGATGACGGTGCTAAGCCAATAATGGCATTGCACACATCCTGTGGGACTTCCCTCGCATTGCCCACGGTCGACGACAAGCCTTCAAAACCCTACGATTGGCAACCCCACGGAGCCTTAATGACTGGCTTTTTCTAAGCCGTTCTAATCCCAGACACCAGCCCTAGACACCAACACTCGCTAAAGCGTAAAATGGCGTCTTTTTATATCTTGTACATAAAATAAATGCGTGTTACCACCATCACCGCCTCTCTCACCCAACCAAAATACCCACCAGCTGGGCCCCCGGATATGCGGGACTGCAGGGAAATGACGCTGGAGAACGCGTGGTGCGCGAGCTTATTTACGCATCCGTCAGCGATCACAGTTAAAACATACCCCTACATGTAACATTTAGAGAGGAGGAGAAGGGAAGGAACAAACGTCCCTGTGTAACAGTTAGCCTTGGGGAAGATTCCTTATTCCAGACCCCTTGAGACCGTACGGCTTCTTGGGCTGTCTTCACCAGCCAAAGCTTATCAACAGGGTCCGAGGTTGACAGTGCTCTCTACCAGTGCTTATAGGAGGGGAAGGGCAGCGCCTCTAAACAATCCATCTCAGTAGGTTATCCTTCTCAGTACCACACGCTAATTAAACACCAAAGACGCGCTTAATCTTCGTAAAATTCTAACAAACACTTACATTCACAAGTTCCGATGGGCCGTAACCGTCTACAAAAAATTCCCGGCATTTCCCCGAGGGGAAGAATGTGAAAGTGCGAATGCACGAGTTGAATTTGCGCGGTTCGGTAAAGTTCGCGAAAGAGAGATCACACACACACACACAACTACAAAGAAAGAAAGATGCATTTATTCACAGACACCTATTTGTGTTGTCGTTGTACTTGATTGCTAGAGCGGATCTCAGCTTTGAAATGTCGTGTCAGTACTCCTTTAAGCGGGTGCATTAGCCCTTCTCACGCCCGATTCCTGGCCAATCCCCCACGTGGATATGTGCCATGCACAGACACCTATTTGTGTTGTCGTTGTACTTGATTGCTAGAGCGGATCTCAGCTTTGAAATTTCGTGTCAGTACTCCTTTAAGCGGGTGCATTAGCCCTTCTCACGCCCGATTCCTGGCCAATCCCCCACGTGGGTATGTGCCATGTCAGCGGCCAGGCAGCGCGCGCCCATCTCCCCCCGTCGCCAAGGAAGACGAGGAGATTCCTGGCCAATCCCCCACGTGGGTATGTGATGCGGACATCGCCGGTGGACGCAGGTTCAGGGTCGCTTAAGAAGTGCATTGCACTTAAAATGGCACACTATTATTTCATGCCACCTGGGCCTGCGTTTATACATGGCCCGGGAATAATAACAGGCTCGGCACTACTGCAAAAACTTGGGAGGTGGCCCTGTCCAGCTCACCTTTGTACAATCAGCGCATGTTGTTCGGAAGGGCGAGGGTGGTGGCCATGACCTCGGGTGCCATAGACATGGGCTTCTGCCCCATCGTCTCCCACCTCTTCCTTCATCCGCTACACTGGTTGAACAATTTTTTTTTCCATTTGAAGACCAGGAAGCCCTGATCTCTGGGGCGAGGATGGCAACCGCGGCACGCAGGCCTACTGGACTAGCGTGGCCACCCACGCTAACACACAGCTCCTAACACTTTTTCTCCCCGACCCCGCCCCTGTTGTTGTGGAGGTGGTTTAACTGGTTTATTGAGTGGAGAGGTTGGAAGCAGATCTGCTCCCGGCTACTCCATTTCACCAATGCAGGGTCATAGACCCGGCTATACTATTCCACTGTGCACCACACTTTCGTGAGTACTAAAAGGTGTCTGTAAAATGTCCTCCTGGGTTGGTGGTCACTGAGTCACGACAAAAATCTAATATGTCACCTAATACTTTGTCACTATTCCTGTGTAGGTAAAAAACACATTCAGGGCACGAACAACCTTATTTTGAAGCCCCGCATCAGGCCATGGTCCTAGTAAAGATTCTAAACACACGGCACGACGGTTCTCTAATGGAAGTTTGTGTAAAAGTTCACGTCTTTGCCGTGAGTATAATGGGCAGTCTAGCATCACGTGGGAAACATCTTCCTCGGGCGCTCCGCATGCGCAGGATGGTGAGGTTGCACAGTGAATTCGCTACAAAAACGACTTTGTATAAGCCACCCCGAGTCGCAAACGGTGAAGCAGAGTTTCTACATTTCGTGACAGCTCCACATTCACACGGAACTGTAAGGCTGGGTCTATTGCGTACAGCAATGACCGCTTCGTGTCTTACTTCAAACCACGCCTCTGCAGACCATTGCTCACTTAGTTTCCGTATGATGCTCCTTATATCATCAGCGAGGAGAGGAATGGTGAGCTCGTCGCCGTCGTCGTGCCCCTGTTTGGCGAGTCTGTCGGCTGTCTCGTTGCCTTTTAGGCCACT
The DNA here is from genome assembly GCA_013339765.2 of Haemaphysalis longicornis. Lineage (NCBI taxonomy): Eukaryota > Metazoa > Arthropoda > Arachnida > Ixodida > Ixodidae > Haemaphysalis > Haemaphysalis longicornis. The sequence goes on from CM023453.1 coordinate 58,102,072, forward strand.
GTGGCTGGGTACGCATTGGAAGTCTACGACATGCCCTTTATCACGGGCTGCTTGAAGATGTTCAGCAATCATAAGGGTCATTATTCGGTACCCGTTTCTGGCCTGAACATTTGATAGGAGCAGAAGTGCTGGCTTAGAGTCTGAGCAGACAACCCACCTAGCACTTTGCTGCCTTGTGGCAACAAACTTGACAGCCTCCACAATGGCACAGAGTTCAGCAGTTGTCGAGGATGTTCTGTGTGACAATCGGAACATCTGCTGCACACCCAGTGCAGGCACTGCGAACGCGCAAGCGGAGCTACGTGTATTGCAAGATCCATCCGTGTACACATGTAGCTTGTCCGCGCGCGCGTTATACAAATGCATCAACACTAACTGGACCAACGCCGGTACAGGAACATTTGCCTTCTTGTCGATACCTGGTATTCTAGCAGTGATGTTAGGCTGTGGAAGAAGCCAGGGAGGGCAGGTATCAGGCCACCGTGTAAATTCAGGAAGGAGTGCCTGGTAGTCTTGCAGCATGGCAAAGATCCTCGAACCAGTTCGCTTCAATATTACATCTGATAGTGGATGGTAAGCATGTTGCGTGAATATTCTGAACAGGTGCCGAGTTATTTCTCTTAGCCGCAGGACCATAATAGGAAACTCTCGCGCTTCTGCCAGCACAAGGGGACTTGACGTGGCTTTAGGAACCCCCAAGCACACTCGAAGACTTCTCGCTAATAGTAGAGTGAGTTTCTTCTCTCCAGAAGGTGATAAGCCAATGAGAACTGGCAATGAGTATCCGATAGCGGATCTCACAAGAGCCCCGTGAAGTCTGAGTAGAACATCCGTGGAGGTTCCCCAACGGGCTCCCGCCAGGTGTCGCAGAACGCGGACGATGTTGTTCACCTTGGTCTCCAGAACGTGAAGATGGTGTGACCAGGAGAGCCTTCGATCTACTATTACGCCGAGGAAACGATGGTTTGTCACAAGCGCCAGGGGTCTTCCCTCCAGGCATATATTAAACCCCTTCAATTGTTTGATAGTAAAAGGAAGTACTGCTGTTTTTCCGGCTGACAAAGTCATTCCTCATTCTGTCAGAAACATTGACACTTCATCAATTCCGCTTTGCAATTTGGTTTGGATGACTTCCAATGACGGTCCGGATGTCCAAAGACATATGTCGTCAGCGTAAATGGAATAGTGAATGCCATGTGGGAGGCGTGTTGGTAATTGCGCCATTATTGCATTGAAAAGAGTGGGACTTAAAACGCTGCCTTGAGGAACCCCTTGGGTAACCACATGCTCCGATGTTTTCGCATTCTCCGTCGTGACAAAAATTCGCCTGCCCTCAAGAAAGTCGGATATAAAGCGGAGCGTCCTCCCACGTAGTCCTAATAGCGCCAATCCTTCTAAGACGTGGACGTGGCTAGCCGTATCATAGGCACGCATTACGTCTAGGAATATGGCTACCGTAATGTTGCCTTTGGACTTTTCGTGTTCCACAAATGTCACCAAATCAATGATGCTGTCCATGGTACATCGACCTATGCGGAAGCCTGATATATTTCCTGGCAGCACATGCTGACTTTCGAACCAATACATCAATCGTTCGTTGATCATTTTCTCCGTGACTTTGGATATACAATTTGTGAGGCTGACTGGTCTGAATGAGTCTAATGCCAAGGGGCTTTTCCCGGGTTTTAGTAGAGCCGCCACTTTTGCAAGTTTCCATGATATTGGCACCCGTCCACTTCTCCAAATTCTGTTGTATAATTCCAACAGTAGGGTCGTATTGATAGGACCAAGATTGCAAAATGCCGAATACGGTACTCCGTCAGGTCCTGGTGCAGTTCGGTGACGAATGCTTGTCAAAGCAGCTGACAACTCACCCAATGTGAAATCTGCATCCAACTCAGGGGAGTCTGAACTCATTGCTTCTTGTATAAGGGTACATGCGGAGGCAAGCGATTCTTTGTACAGGTCCGTGCTGGCAGCTGGGCTAGCCCGTGTTATTGCTGCGCAAAACTCTTCTGCAATCGAGATTTCCGTCACGTTACGATGTGCCGCTAAAGAGCGAAAAGGACGCAATTGGGCAACTGGTGAACTAAAAGCGGGCACAACGTTTCAGACTTTCGGCACTGAGGTGGACGGCGACAGCGACTGACAAAATTCATTCCACCTTTTAAAAGAAACCTTTTGAATTTGCTTTTGCATCGTCGCGAAAATACGCTTGGCTTTGTTGTAATGTTCAATAAATCCAGATCTACGATATTTACATTGAGCTCGTCTCCTAATGGCACGCAGACGCTCGTATTCTCCGTCGATGCCCCTGTACCCAGGTGGAACGGGCACATGTCGAGTCGCCTGGTCCAGGTGCTGCTTGATGGTAGATGTAAACTCGTCCACATCGCAAGGCTTCCCGAGGTGTTCGGTGTTCAAATGTCTGAAGGCAGCCCAATTTACTATTCGTTCGCTGTGCCGGGGTGGCGAAGATCCGAGAGCTTGATGGTACATGTAAATAGGGTAGTGGTCACTTCCCCTGGTATCCACGTCTATAGTCCAGTCTGCGCCAGAAGCCAGGTCCGACGAACAAAATGATATGTCCAATACATTAGAATAAGAGTGCCCACGGAGAAACGTCGAAGAGCCGTCATTAAGCACTGCGTAGTCAAAGAGGTCTAAGAGTCTCGCTATCTGTCGTCCTCGGTTGTCAGTGGTGGTGCTGTTCCATAACTCATGTGGAGCGTTGAAATCTCCGCAACAGATAATCAAGCTTCTGTCTGGCCGGCACATATCGGTAAGGTCAGACCAAGCTATTGCAGTATGCGGTTCGATATACACGCTCACTATTGTAACAGTTGTGTTCCCCAATACATCCTTGCACCACACAAATTCTGGGGCTTGGGTAGACAATGATGCAACTAGTACAGACGGTATATCTTGCCGTACACACAACATTACACGACTTGGAGCAACACCTCGGTCTGATGTGTACACGACATAATTGGCTAGACGAAAGTTTGGTTCAGCGCGGGCTTCTGATATGCACAACACCGGGAAGTTATATTGCGCTACAAATTTACGGAAATCTCCCATTTTTCCCCTGAGGCCATTACAATTCCACTGAAATATTATGGATCGTCTATACCAGCTATCCATCAAGTGGGATTCCATGCCCGCCATGCATGATAACTTGCTCCATTTCCAGTAGGGTCTTGACCTCAAGTAGGTTGTTGGCCTGTGGAAGAGCATGTAGGATCGCTTTCAGGGCCATAAACAACATTCGTAAAAGCAGCTGATTGAAGTCACTTGGTGGAGTTCGCATCATTTGGCGTCTTTGAACGGAATCAGTTGCAGTATGTGGCACAGTTTGGGGAGGAACCACGTTCTCGAGCCGGGGTACCTCATTTGTGGTTGTCGCATCAGGGGGAGAAGGAGGCGCAGAAGGAGAGGGCCCATTTCTGGGGATTTTCCCCCTCCGCTCGCTGGTGATCTTCTGTCCCTGGAGTATATGGCACATACCCAATCAGGGGATCGGCCAATGAATAGAGGGCGATTAAAATAAATGGAATTCTTATCTAATTACGAGACGCTTAGAAAAGATCATTCAGACCAGTTGGAAAGAGTTTTGGTTCTATAAACGACAGAAAAAAAACTGGAAAATCAAGGCGACGGGGACTAATCCCAATCATAAAGAGAATCTATTGGAATTTTCAATGATGCGCAGGAGAGCAGAGCATACATGCCGGCGGCAGAACCCCATTTCGGATGCCCCGAATGATAGTAGAGCCGGCACTGTTAGGGATATCCCCAAACTGCAAAGCGGCACCTCCAGGGTTGTTTCAATACACGTTTTTTTTTCTCTCTCTCCCTGCCACTATGCCATGAACAGCTTCGAAGATGATGCTAATCATGATTTTCCTTGATGAATAGTACCCGGAACTTCATCTTCCGATGCCATAAATCATCATCATTAGCCAACCTTCGTGAGTGGGCGGACAACGCCGTGCGGTTTTGTCGGTATATATGGACCTCTTCCGAGGAGCACAGAAAAAATTCCGCTAGGGGGCCAAGGAATGCTCACGCAGCCCCCGTCGGCTCCGCCAAAAGGTCTTCCCAGACAATACCTACTGCCTTCCACCACGTTGAGTGGCATACCATGAGTCCCCTACAACGTGAGAGTACACCTGACATAAATTTTTGCTGATTTCGACCTCCGTTCTTTAAAACATCGGTGCCTGAAGGTTCCACCACAGTGTTACAAAAGCTAAGCCTACTACGCTTACCCAGATCCCGATGATCTCACCGCCTCCACCGGTGCGGTCACCCTTCGGAGACGTCGACATAGAGAATCTCGTCGAGGGGGTGGATGGGAATCCCGAAGAGTTTAATCACCTTGAGAGGACAGACGTCCACCGCCGCCAACGTTCCCTCTAAAGAATCCATCGCCAGGGCGACTTTCCTGCGGCTACTAAGCCTAATGCCGTCAAGGAGCAGCCTCCGCCCCCCCCCCCCCCCCCCCCCGCCGTCGATGCCCTGCAGAGAGGCCGCCTCCTCTAATCCCCTGCCCTCCGAGGATGTCAACATCATTCTCAAACCACGTGGTGGTCTCGATGTGTCCGCGCTATCGCGGGGCAAATACGACCGCACAGGATCGCCAATTATATCCTGGCGAGCACTCCCTGCGACGAACGAGCAAAAGCGCATATGGCGATGAGCTCCCTTCAAATTAAGAACCAGCCTTTCTTGGTCTCCACCAATGTGGCCGCACCGTCCAGCATAGTCACGGAGTAATGTGTAATATCCCAGAGGACGACACCTGCTCGCAAATACAAGAGTATTTGCGAGTTCAACCATGACCTTCTAATTTTGGATGCTAAAAGACTGAACACGTCGAACATGGCTCAGATTCTCTTTCACGAAACAAGGGTACCTTTCTGGATACGACGTACTATTGCCGCCCATTTCGACCAAAAACCGAAGCCTGCTCCCTGTACTTGCAATCAGGCCACAGACCGGACATCTGCCTCCGCAACAAGTTGCCCTCTCGCTGCCCTCAGTGCGGCCAAGTCAACCCCATGGAGCAACACCAATGTCATGCCATATGCATCCTGTGTGCTGGCGCCCATCTCACGGGCTCATCGGACTGTCCCTGGAGATATCAACCCAAGCACCAAACGCTCACCTACGCCAAAATCGTATCGCCGAACCTTTCCCAGTCCGCCAACACCCCACCTGGTCATGGAGAAGAGGGCTCCAGATGTCACGCTCCTGGGCACAATTCCTCCTGAAAAACCGGGCATGGACCGGGCCTCTCCCATCGATCCCAAGCTGGGGCTCCAACCTGGCCAACCCTGCAGAGGGCAACCGGGACGACCTCTTGACCCCCCAGGTGAGCTGCTTAGCGCCGTCCACCCACTGCTCAGCGTCAATCTCTTCTTCCCCGTCGGTCCCATACGCGCCGGTCCCCAAGGAGCTTGCGGCCATCAAAGGCGAAATAGTCTCCCTCAAAAAAGAAAATGAAGCTCTCCGCCAGGGGAATCACATGATCAAGACACATGCTTCCCCCCGCGGAATGACCCCTCCCCTCCTCCTCCTCCTCCTCCCGTTAAACGGAAGGAAGTCTCTTATGCCCCATCCAACCTTGATGCCGTTCCCCAACAGGACGCTGCCCTGAGAGACCAGATCGCTCAGGTCGAGAACAAATGTACACAAGTCCTTGCGACGCAACAGGCTGAATACATCTGCTTCCAGCAGACCCTCCTCACCAATATAGACACTATTCAAGGCAATATTGAGTTATGGAGCGCGGATATGCAATCAAACATAGGCAAAATCAAACATACGCAAAACCTCAGCGGCTATTGATCTAACCAGTTATCCTTTGCGAGTTTTGGGGCCTTCAGCCCCTGCACCACTGCGCTAGGTACTTATAAGGCCCGCATTCATTAATGATGCGGACTTTTAAAGCGCACTTAAATGCGCACACATTTTGTTGCACCCTAGTGTATTTCGCAATTCCTGCCGGTACAATTTGGTCTCAACGTAATGATCGACGGTTCTCGTAAAAGACCCCTGGCAAGACGTATTCAGTCATATTTTCCCCCTCCTTGCTCGCGTTATTACGTCAGAATAAACCCTATCATGCCCACAAAATGTCCAATTCTAGAGCTAAATAAAGGTCTGCTAAGCAAAGTAACAAGGACCGCACAAAAACGAAATATTCTCTAGCTCCAGTGAGTTGCGAGAATATTAAAATTCCGCGTCTTGTATGAATAGGAAAGATTTACGAGACGAAGAACGCGTGGTTAATATACAGAGGCCTCGTTGGCAGCTTCGGTATTTCCCGAAGCATTACTCACTCCGGTTCGTAGCTCCGCCTTTGTGATCGGGCCACGCTAGAGTATGTTGACTGCCTCTGGCGGGTTGATTTATTCCGGTATAGGGGCGAGCGCTGCTTCGTGTGTGACTGGCGGCACGCGGATGCTGTCAAGGCATACCTTTTTTGCTTTCGCTTGTTTACATGGTTAGAATAAGGTTCTGATTACGAAGGGAAGACTCGGGCTACTCTGAAAAGAGGCGCAAGTTTTTTGGAATTCGTGACACAGCAGCATTTGTGTCGTGGTGGTGTCGTGGCACTGTAAGAGCTTGGCAGCTGTACAGAGCTTGGCAGCTGTACAGCTTGGAGAAACGACTCTCAGGTGTGTGACAGGTTGACAGTGGCTCGAACCACGGGAAGAATGCAATTTGAGCGCAACTGTGCATCTAAAGTTTGATGAAACACTGCGATTAATAAACGGTGCTTTAAACTTCTCGATGAGGAAAATTGAAATAGAAACCAACTATCATCACGGTCTAGCATGCAAGTAGTGTCTTAGTCCCTTTAGCGCGCCTGATGTGTAACACGCAAATGACTACGTGCCTTACGGAGCACTGGGAATCGGAAATCGTGCTCGTCAGAGTTTTTGCGAAGTGACTGTGGTCTCCATGCGCCACGGCAGCTTAGAGCCTGAAAGTGTGCGATAAAATGTCCTCGTCGCGGTTTTCAGGTTGGGCTAGTGTTGTACACGTTCCTCTAAAACAGGAACAAAAGCTCGTTCCTCATTCCTTCCCAATTTTGATACGAGTTCCCGTTACAAGTTCCTTTATTTCGTAAGGGACGCGTTCCAGTTCCACTTCGAACATTGGAACGTGTCGTTACATTAACGTTAAATTTTATTTTTAAATTAAAATATGGTGTCGGATATTCCTGAGGCGAAATGAAGTGAGAAATTTAAAACTGACAACGAACTACGTATTTTATCCGAATATTAACACCGCCGGTAGCAGATTGTCTGGAGATAAAAATATTCCAAAGAAACGGACCTAGGCGAAATTTTTCAGGGAGCACCGGGCAAACTCGAGACGGGTCTAGGACATTATGGTGCAGGATGTTTCGGTGAGGAAATTTCGGTGTACGGACATTTCGGTGCACGGACATATCGGTGCGCGAACTTATCGGCGACCGAATTTTCCCGTGCTTGCGTGTTTACGACAGCCGTTATATTTTTATTTCCGCTTAGCGTGGGTTGTGGACACCAATTTGGAGCAGTGATTTTATTTTCCGTTTGATGCCATGTTTGATCTTTGCCAGGTATTTTTAGAAATTCAACATTTATATATTTTTGTTTAATACCTCGTCCTGGGGACACCTGTTATGCAGCCGATTGAATTCGTTAGCACACGTTCTTTTTCGGGTACGACATGTTGTTAATTTATATTCGCTCTTTTTTGCGGCATGCAAATCAGCTAAGACAATTAAGCGGTGTTTACGATGGTCTAATTCCTTCATTGTGTATTTTTTTAAGTTACAGATTACACACCCTCAAATTACATAATGTACATGCACACTCTCAATTTCCAAAACATAACAAACATTAGGTAGCCACCCCTCCCCCCCCTAGAATGCAGAAAACTTTATGAAGAGTATTACGTAGGCTGGGCTGCCTTGCTAAAATGAATTTGTTGCCCCCAGCTTTTTGCTACGTATACAAGTCTAGGATATTGTCGTGGAGGAAGAATGGGCCTTTTTTGAAAACGGCCGCAGCTTCTATATCGCCTAAATGCCGGTTAAGCGCGTACGGGTTGTGCATACAAATACCACCTGTTCGGGAAAACCAACCTTCGTTTTATGTTTGCATGCTTACATTCACCTCATTTTAATTCTTTGTCCTAGCAGCCCCCCCCCCCCCCTTCTCTCTTTACGCTTGAATCTCGTCCAGATCTCTTTTTGAGTCATGTTATTTTCCGTTTTCCGTGAAGATCGTACAGCCCTGGCGTGGTTCGCGGTCTCCGAAGCGTCCCCGAGTGATACAGGAAAAAGCTTTACATTCACCATGTGCTCACAAAAACCTCTATAATTTGCCACAAAAAGCCACCCAGAAAGCCGCTGAGGACACAATGGCCAGTATCGTTGGGCCCTGTCTCCCCCCTCGAGGAACAAGCTTGCTGGCTACACCCTTCCGCGCGTCGCGATCATAGCGACGGCGCTTCCTCTCCATGAATAGCTTTCTTCGCCTTCGGTCGCCCCATAGGGAATTAACTCTTCAAGTCGCGCATATCAAAGACACCCCAGGCACACATCGCTTTCTTCCATTATAAGAAGTAAAAAAATGGAATATGCTGGTTTGACGAGAGCTACAACAGTTGTCTTCAGGTTTTCGACGTCCAGTTTACACAATGGAGAAGCGCAAGTGACCCCATTCTCTCTTACGAAAGGGGCTGATAGGCGGCAGGGCTAAGCCCCCCCCCCCCTTCGCCAAGTAACGCCACCGTAAGTGCGAGCGTTGGTTAGTTTTAAGTAGAACCGACACCGAATGCAACGAAGACGAAGTTGATTGAGAAAATAATGAAAAGGGAATCACACGCGCTTAATCTAGCCAGGTGTCTTTCCTTTTTTCTCGGTGGTTTGGCGCGGAGGGGGGAGGGTAGGAGAGATAGGAATGTACTAAAAGCATCAGCGTCTTGCACCGTTGGGTGAAGTGAAAGCAAAGCGCTTTCTTAACACCTAAAGTACTACGGTTGTTCACATGTATGTTAAAATTAAAAAACAAAAGGTTGAACGGATGTAAATTACAACGTTAATTTTTAACATCTACTACCGAAATTGGGTTTTACGCGGCAATGCTCCGCATCGATTTAGCGTTCGTTTCCCGGCACGGCGGCGCAAACAAAACTCTGGAGCGTAAAAGCATATCAACTGACGAAACCACAATATTAAAGCTAAAATTTTCAAAGAATGCCTTTGACATCCCATGCCTCAAAATATCTGCGCCACGACGTCCTGCACCGAAATGTCAGTGGACCGAAATGTCCATGGACCGAAATGTCCGCACCGAAACGTCCTGCACCAAATTGTCCTACACCGGAATGTCCGGCTCCTGACTTAGACAACCATTCCCCGCCAGGGAGGAATTCTTTCGGCCAGACGGGCATCCTGGCCTCCCCAGACAAACGATGAAAGTTGAAAAGCATTCTCTCGCATGCGCTATTCACCCGTCGAACGCCGCGTAAGCTCAACCGGCATGAAAGCAAGCACTAGCTGCTGCCGGCTGCGCAGTTGCTCTTCTGACTTTGACCTTCGAGGAAGCACGTTCCGCTGAAGGACGGGCAAATTGGCCAGCTTATAGGAAGAGAAACATAGTAGAGACTTGTGGATTTTTGTACTCGAGCCTTGTCATCAAGAACAGCCAATCCTAGTGATCTAAAGTTTGCAGAAGGAACGCCGTTCCGGCCGCTCCTTCAAAAACCTAACGAGTTACCGTTACAGTTCCACCGACCCTTATTGGAACGGGGGCGTTCCTCCGTTCCTCCAAACAGGAACTAGTTCCAGGAACGCCGTTCCTTGGAACGCCGTTCCGTACAACGCTGGGTTGGGCCAGTTTGTTTTCCTAGCTTGGTGTGGAGTTCCCAAAAGACCCTTCAGTCATCAGACTCCCAAACATGACTCTTGCTGCTTCTTTGAGGCATCATGCCGAGATCGCCAACGTTCACTTGAAATTAATCTCACACGTGATGAGCTTCATGGCTTATTTGTATGAATGAATGAATGAATGAATGAATGAATGAATGAATGAATGATGAGTTTATTGTAGTGAAACTTGGAAGGAAAGTCCACACCAGCAGGCGTAATTTTCACACCTATGGGGGTGGAAACCGGAACGCCTGCTTTGTGTGTGTGGGGGGGGGGGGGAGGGGGATAAAAAGCAGGTAGAGTACCACGTGTGTTAACAACTCCCAAATCTCTTACGCCTGAAAAATCAACGCAATATATTTCTCATGTAACCAATACTGATGTAAATGCCTCGGAACCGCACCACCGGGGCTAGTGCATTAAAGCAAAGATCCGCATGACTATCGTTGCGTGCATTTTAACTCGTAGTGTTAAGGACTTCATGTCGCGGAAAAGCCGGCGTCGTCGGTGGCGTTTACCGTGAGAAACAATTGGCTGCGATTACGACACTTCCTAATGCGATATTTGGGCGCAGCAGCAGTGCGCTGAGGCAGCACTCACTCGTGGGTCCTTTTGAGGGCAGCGATGATGAGCCTCTGCGTCGGCGGCGCGAAGTGCGTCTCAGGAACGGACCGCGAACTGTCTTTAAGCAAACGCTAATCATCAGTGGCGTGAATCCAGAAAAATCACAAGGGGGGACACACATCTTGAATTGGCGGCCATTTTGTTTTTATAAATATAGGTTTTAAGAAATATTCCGCGCAATGAGGGGGAGGGGTCAGGAGCCCCCTGACCCTCCCATGATTTATGCCACATGGTTGTGTGGAGTCGGGCACTTGCCACATTTTAGCTAGCTTCTGCAATATATTTCGCCAAGTGGCCTTGCTTGAGGCAACTGAAGCACCTTCCGCCTTTGGCGAGCATCGGGCAAGAGAGGCTTGCGCGAGAGGCTCAGTTATTTCGAATCGCAGGCTTCGCTAGAGTGCTTTCCAGAGTGGCAAAAACAAGCGCTGATGAGGCCTGCTCGCTGAGCCTTGCACAGCAGGTGCCGTGGGAACGTCACACAGGTGGTTGAGTTTTCGTGCGTCTTTTAAGTGCGAATGCACTTTATAAGCGACCCTGAATTCCGGTGACCGCCGTCCGTCCACATAGCAACAGCTGCGGGTGCGCGCGCTCCTCGTCTTCCTTGGCAACGGGGGGAGATGGGCGCGCGCTGCCTGGCCGCTGACATGGCACATACCCACGTGGGGGATTGGCCAGGAATCGGGCGTGAGAAGGGCAATGCACCCGCTTAAAGGAGTACTGACACGAAATTTCAAAGCTGAGATCCGCTCTAGCAATCAAGTACAACGACAACACAAATAGGTGTCTGTGCATGGCACATATCCACGTGGGGGATTGGCCAGGAATCGGGCGTGAGAAGGGCTAATGCACCCGCTTAAAGGAGTACTGACACGACATTTCAAAGCTGAGATCCGCTCTAGCAATCAAGTACAACGACAACACAAATAGGTGTCTGTGAATAAATGCATCTTTCTTTCTTTGTAGTTGTGTGTGTGTGTGTGATCTCTCTTTCGCGAACATTACCGAACCGCGCAAATTCAACTCATGCATTCGCACTTTCACATTCTTCCCCTCGGGGAAAATGCGGGGAATTTTTTCTGGGGTACGATGAATTTTCTCTTCCGCGCGTTCAGCAACAGCCTGTCGACGCATAAGAGGTGGGTTTAACGAAGCGCCAGCTGAGGAAAATTACGTCTTGCACCCCTCATGGAGAGAGAGAGAGAGAGAATAGTCTGTAATGATACTGGTGAGGTTAGCCTGGCCAAGGCGCCTAGCTTGCTACACCAGATGTATAAAAAAAATGAAATCGATGAAGAGGTGATGATAATGACTGTGATGAAGATGACGCGCTCATTAAGAGAGTCCTGTTTAAAAAGTCTGATCAAGTCCTGTGCTTCGCAGGAAGACAGTAGGAGCTTTTGTCGCTCGAGATGCTCGTTTAGAGTTCGTCCAAGGGGCCTAGCACGTCACTGAGAGTTAGGCCTCTAGACAGCGGAAGACCCAAGGACACTAAAAGGGACGTTCTGGCGGCTCTATACCGCGTACACTCACATAGCACGTGGTTCAAGTCCTCGCGCACGTCACAAAGAGTGCACAAGGGGGAAGCGGCCTGTTTCGTCTTGAATCGAAAGTAATTGGTGTAAGCGACATTTAGCCGCACACGGTGAATAACCGCTTCGTCATGCTTGGAGAGTCCTTCAGGCATCCTAAAGGTCCCGTGCGGGTCTATGGAGTGAAGCGGCGCGTAATTATGCGGCGCAACAGCCCACATGGATCGCTGAAATCTCCAGGCAGCCTTGGACGCAAGGGCAGAAGCATCTTTTCTGGAGAACGGTATCGGTATCACTGGCCCGTGCAGATCATGCGCTCTCGATGCCGCAGTGTCCGCCTTGACGTTTCCAGTTATACCGCAGTGGGCAGGAATCCACTGAAGCTCTACATGATCGATGGTGTGCATTTAGAGCTTGTAAGTGCAATGCATGGATGTCTAAAACAGCGTCGGCAAGACCCTTAGCAGGATTTCACGCAACATGGTGCAACATGTTGTCGAGCTCGTGCCGAGCGCCTTGAGGCTTCGAATGGGAACCTGGACCCGATTATAAAGTTGCTTCAGTTGTCGGAAGTCGGATGACGACGACACCGGCTTCAAGTCCAAGAGGACTCGCGATGATATTGCACGATTACGCGGTCAGCTCCGAAGTGCTTCTTCAATATATTAATGGCGTCTTTGTAGCACTCTTCGGTAGCTTGGAGTCCCGATATGGCTGCTCAAGTAGTTGAACTTGTCAGCCGTGCTGACCTTATCGTTGTTTTGAACTGCTGCTGAAAATTGCGTTTAGAATCACTGCCACGATCTGCGGTTCCCGTCAAATTTCGGAAGATCTCGTTGGGGAAGCTTGCACTTGCCAGTTGGCAATGTCTGGATGGTCGCCGGGCGGGCGTCGAGGACCGTCATTTATGCAGCTTGAAACGTAGACTTGCTGTCAAGGTGACAACCTTGTCGCGGTACTGTCCAGCGTCTAACGTCTCGCTGTACAGCAAGTCGTCTGGCGTCTCCTCAAAAATCGCCTCGCCCACTTTCTCGATATAGCCATAAAATGCGCCGATTCGCTCGAGCAGTACCCTTACTGCAGCTGCCATCGCCTCTTGATTTCCTCTTATATGACTTTCCGCTTCCGCTTATAGGGCAATCCAGTTGCGCCGGTAGGCTCAGGTGTCGTCGAAGCTGCCGTTCCATCCGGTCGCGCGTAGCTGGGAACTCTGGCAGCCTTAGATTGGCATAAAAATGTGAAATAAACGTGTTCAACAAAACGCCAAGATCGCAGGCGCCGTGTCTTTTTCTCGGCTTTCGCGGATCCGTGTGCCGATGGCTTGGAGTCGTCGAGAAGTCCCGGGTTTCGGCACCATGTGTTGGACCTCTGGGTCCTCCAGCGGCGGTGCGATGCTCAGTGAGAGTAGAGACACGTCTTCATTGGATGTTGCTTTTAATGGAATGTGCTAGAAAAGCTGCAGGGTGAGCCAGCGCAGCCACTATAGAGCATGCGACAGCTCGTGAGGAGCAGAATGAGATTATGATGACTAGCGTCGTCTGCTACAAGGGTGATGAAGATGAAGTCACAAGAAATATCATTTATCGACTCACCAATACCCAGAAGAGATGCATTTTGGCCCTGGACATCAAGGGTGCCTCCGATAACATCAGTTATCAAGTCATCCTGCACGGTCTAGCCTCCATTTACTGTGGACATGGCATGTACAGTCATGGACAAAAGAAATGCGAACAGAAAAATATGAACCAGAACACACAAATAGCGCGATTTCTTTCCGTATAAGTCAATTTGACGCGTGGATTTATTACAGTAACAAACTGGGGATATGTGGGTTTCGAAATATATCGATAGCGCGCCATTATTTGACCGCCACCAACAGTACTTTTTTCGGTTTTGCTTGTTCTAGTTGATATTTTTATGTTTGCGTTTCATTCATTTCATTCGTCTATGACTACGTATACGTCGCCGCGTTTTTCACCTACCGTACTACAACAATTGGTATCGGACACCTTCGCTGTATGAAATTTAGGACAATTCCCCGAGGCACTCACCGGGCTCAGTTATATGAAGGACCTCTCACTACTGCAAAATATCCCACATCTTAGACATGCCTTCTATGTGTCTATGCAGACGATAACACCAACGAGATCAATAGGGGAACAAGCTGCTCTGCAAGCAGCCATAGATTCAGCACAACATTATCTCCCAGCTATAGAGGGTTTGAATGTCAGCGGAGACTGTACTGTAATCCTAAGCAGCGTGTGCCGTGTGCTGCATTGAAGTCCGATTGAAGTCCCCTCCTATTTCTAGGGGCTGCGTTTTCGCCAGCCTGAGAGCTTTCCGAAACAACGTGCCGAAACTCAACCTGGGCTTAGGAACTACTGTACACGTTGAAGATGAAGAGTCTACCGTCTCCTTTGCACGTGGAATAATCTCAGACAGTGCTTGGTCCATGTCGGTTACACCAGTTTCGTGCTCTAAATGGCCACAGCGAGGTTGCTTGTATTTTCTCGTCGTTGTATTCTCATCGGAGGCACCGTATTGTATTCTGATAATTTAGCCAATACCCCCGTTTCCTGCAGGGCGATTATATCCGGAGCTGGTGTGCTATTTACGAACTGCTGCAGGTTTCCCCGCTTCCGACGAAGGACCCGACAGTTCCATTTCCAAGCTGTGTATTTGTTATGTGAAGCCGGGGTTTAGGTAATTGGTTCTCTCCGGGGGCTTTGCTAGTCCGGCTGTAAGATTTAATTGTTTTCACTGGACCTACGCTCACAGGCTTCGCGTCTCTCCTTGCATTCTTTCTGCCGTTGTTATTCCATGGCCTCCACGCCTTCCATTCTTTTTCTAGCCCCGCGAGTTGCTGTCGTATTTTTAAGAACTGTTCATGCAACCGTGAGAATTGCTTTTGCATCGTTTCTCTGAGCTCTGCACACATACCCTCCACCTTCTTGTCTTGTGTCGAAATGGCGCTTTCCACCGGTTTCTGGCTCTTCCTTGGCTTCCACTTTTGTGGCGGGGACCCACTGCCGATTGCTCGCTGATGGGTATCGCCGTTCGGTTAGACGTCTGCGCCCTTCAGGAAGTGCACACTTAACTTTTTTACACCCTTTTAGGCCAAAAAGGGTATAGCATAAGTGGAAAAATGGTGTTGGGAGGCCGTTACACCCTTATTCGTAACTCTACACCCTTTTTAAGTGGAAAAATGGTGTTGGGAGGCCGTTACACCCTTATTCGTAACTCTACACCCTTTTTGTGCGGAAAAAAGGGTTTTGACCAACTTCAACACCCTTGTTTCTTGGCAGGGTATTGAAAGGGTGTGGAAAAGGTATTCAGCCGTTGATTGATTAAGGCCATGCGTGCATGTATAATTTCACTGCAAAGTACAAGACAACCCCTCATACCCTCCTCCCCACATCGCACGAAATGTTAAAAAGGAAAACAAGAAAATTGTTGGTCTGCAATGATCGCTCGTTTCCATATACGGTGTGCCTCATGGCACAAGTTTAGCTGTGCCACGTGAAACGTCAATTTTAACTTTTGAAAGGACAAGAACAACATTTACACGCTAAACTTTTTCACGCCATTATTGCCTAAGAAAGGTGTAGTATAAGTGGTATAAGGGTGTTGGAAAGTCTTTAGGCCCTTTTTCTTTGGTTCCTACAGCCGAGCCTGTAGTTTTACGCTCTTTTTGTGTGACGAAAATGGTGTTGACCGACTGCAACACCATTGGTTTCCTGTACGGTGTTGAAAGGGTGTCAAATAGGTGTTCAGTATCAAAAAAAAAAAAACAGCCAAACTGGGGGTCGACCTAGATTCTTCCGGTGTTGCTAAGTTTTGCTAGCTTTTGCTAGGCTTTGCTAAGTTTTGAGGTTTTGCGATGTTCTTGCTAGGCTAGGCTAAGTGCTGCGGGGTGAGGCCAAGTTTAGCCGGATTTTACAAGGCTGTTCCAGGGTGCCCTCCACACTGACAGCGGATCCAAGGGGGAAACAAGCTAGGTCGACCCACAGCTGCGCTATTTCTCCAGCCTTGCATTACTACAGTGCAAGCTGCGCCATTTTTTTTTGCGTTTTAGTCGTCCAAAAAGACTAGTGCCTTTAAAATGGTATATATAGTAAAAGGTGCGCATACGCATGCGCCCCTTCTGCTCACACTCTAACAGGCTCGAAAGCCGTCTTCACTGTTATAATACCCTATCTGCGGTGGTGCACCCTTTGCAGGCGGCGCAGTTCTTTTTTTTCGGTGTTTTTTTTTTGCTAACGCCACCGAATCTAGCTCAAGCTTAAACAGCTCCGCTAGTAATAAATAATGCAATTTCATATTGTTTTAAGCATCGTAAGGTACAAAACATCCTCCCACTTGTAGAAAATGTTCAGTCCATTCATGTGAACGGCTATAAAGTACCTCCAATGTTGAAGGTCTTTTACACCCTTTTCCTTAGTTGGTGGTCTTTCACACTCTTTTTTTTTTAATTTCCGACTCCGTAACTCGAAGGCTTTACACCCTTGTGGGAAAAAGGGTGTTGAAATAATGAACACCCTTCTTGGTGGATATTTAAATGGTGTAGAATAGGTGTTTGGTATTTTTTAAAGTTCTACGACTTACTGAACATAATAACTGCGATTAAAACGTTTTTGTTAATCCCCATGCCGACTTGTATATATACGCTCTCATCAAAATTAACAATTCCAAAATTAGCGCTAAAATATCTTATTTTTGCGATGCGACACGCCCACCGACTCTCTCGGGGGACTTTCCTCCGTTGGCCATAAAAGCAAGAACACTAGATGTATTTCTAAGTAAATATGTACTCGCCGTCCCCATGCATCCCGTTGGTTTTCTCGCTGAATCCATTTAAAGGAGCCATGAATACAAAATACAAGTTGGGTTTATTAGAAAGACTGCTTAGTCCCGATAACAATGATACCAATATCATCGCAATCTTCGAACAAATAACGGAGATATTAAAGAAAACGTGTGAAGCAGTCGCGACCCCCTAGCCAATTATCCGCAACTTTTCTATGACGTCACAAAACCTTGTTTGTGTGATTGGCGGCCGCCTAACTGACCTGTCGCGACGACACATGACTGGACGTCTGTAATGGGGCCTCTAGTTCCATTTGACCGCATCACTTGAATGCTAACGGGCAGTTAACGCACTGAAAATTATGTTTTATTGTTGGCCCGTATGACGTCATTCTTGCTCATAACACGTCACTGTGGCACAAAATTTGAAAGTTTTTAAATACTTCTTGCTTTTTTTTCGTTAAAAAACATCTTTTGTGGCTGTAATGGAGCTGAGTGAGATACTGAATCCTAGTTCTTTCAAATTAAGCGAAGTTGTATTTTCTCTTCATGGCTCCTTTAAGGGTCAAGTGTGACTTGTGCATGTTGAATGTGTCTGTATGTCATGCTGCGGTCTCCGCGAACACGCCCGAGGGCTCACGATATCCGGGCAGGGCCTAATCTCTATCCCTATCACGGGGCGCGGTCTGCGAGGGATCGCCCGGTCCCATTTAATGGTTTCACCACACACTACCGCCTCTCCCGCCGGATCTACCCACCGGCGGACCAGCAATTGGATATCAGCAAAGCTCACATTTGGCGTTCACTACAAACTACACTTTCCCAACCCAGCCCGTCTTACCCACGTACACACAAGCCTCTCTCTACCCAACCGCAGCCTGCCTACCTGTGCGGTGAACACGCTACCATATATCTCACATAATATATATGGGCATGTCCCCAGGATCCGCTCCCACTAATCACCACTGAGGAGCACTGGGAGGCCGCGCTCTGCAGCTCCGATCCGGACCTTCAGGTCCGGTTAATCGACAGGTCTGAAGATGTCGCTGGGAGTGGATGCCACCGGCTGCAAGCGCGACCTGAATGGCATTAACCGAAATAAAGTTTTCTGTCTGTCTGTCTGTCTGTCTGTCGGCCCATTTACAACGTCACGCCGATTTACTCGGCGCCGCTCCGGCGCTCCTCCTCGCCACCGCCGACCGCTCTATCACAACTGCTATTCCCCTCGCCACTACCGCCACCACAAGTTGCGCTATCGGCTGACAAGGGCGGTAGCGCCGTTATCAGATGATTGCGGAGAATCAACAGAAGTGTGAATGGGCGTAAAAATTACCGATAGCCGCCGCCGCCGCTGTGGCCGCCTCAAATTCCACCTCACAGAGTAGGTGTGATTTGAAGAGCCGCTTGCCCGGTTGGAACGCCGGCGCGAGCCCATAATTCTTCAACTTGAAAGGCTTTCCGAGCGACATCTTCGCTGGTGTATTTTACGCCGAAGTATGCGCCCATCACTGGCTGCCGGTTGATGCGTGCACGGGTTTGGGGAGGGGGGGCTCCATTCCGTTACCGATAGTGCGCGTTGGGCTGGTTCGAGATTTAAACGTGGAAGTCTCATGGCTCAATGCGTCCTGTCAGCTGTCCGTAATCGAGCGATCCCATGCTTGTCCGCTATAATAGAGCTCGAGACCTTCCAGCTTTAACTCGCTATAGGATGGGCGCATGTCGTTGGCTTCGAGGAAGAACAGGAATTTAAAAAATTAGTGCCCTTCCACCCTGTGAAGAAGGATGGCCTGCAAAGCTGGACGCAGTCCACGGAGTGCACGAAACAAAACACGTTTGTTGTAATTTGCCATGGAGAATACTTCCTAGCCAATTAGCTAAATGAACCTCTGAAAGATCCAAGCTTTGTTCTGGCAGACAAACATGGATCTGCCTGTGTCCCTCCCGCGTCGTATAAGCATCTTACTGTTTGTGTAACACACAAACCCAATCAGCTCTACCACTAAGGACTCGGACAGGCCCATTGGGCCGTTTTACGTCCTCGTTTAAACCTCGCACCAGCACAACGGACATGTCATCCATCATTACGGGCATGAAACCTATAGCTGTTCGCGCACGCCTCCCTCCTTCCTCCCACTATCCTCTTCATCATCATCATCATCATCATCATCACCACCACCACCACCACCACCATCAGTCTACCTATGCAGGGTAAATTAAAGCCTCTCCCGTAGATTTCTAATTATCCCGGTCCTGTGCTAACTGCGACCAATTTATCCCCGCAAACTTCTTGCTCTCATCTGCCCAACAAACTTTCTGCCGCCCCCTGCCACGCTTGCCTTCTTTAGTGATCCACTCTGTTGCCCTTATTCACCAGCGGCTACCTTGCCTTTGCATTACATGCCCTGCCCACACCCATTTCTTCTTCTTAATTTCTCCAACCCATTCTTATTCTTCTAATTATCTCTGCCCCATAGTTGGTATCCGGGGTCCCAACTTGGCCAAAGTTGCAACGCTTAGGCCTAACGTGGCCTAAGCGTTGGTTCTCCTGCTATTCTCCACTACAAATCTGCGCCCGCATAAACCGACAACCGGACATGTGTGCGTGCTTAGAAGTGACAGACGCGGTCGAAAATATCCCCTGAAAGCCCTATGAAGAAGTGATATTGGCTCACGCCGGCGTTCCAAGCTGGCAGGTTGCTGTTCATCCGGGAGGGATTCGCCGCTACTCCACGAGCTGAATTTGAGGCGGTAATGGCGCACCAGCAACTTTCCGTTGTTTTTGCACCCGTTCGCGCTTGTATTCGGGCCAACGCTTCAATTCTTGTTCTTCTTCCTCCAAACGAACGGCATGCATCCGTCCCATAACGATTAAAATCCTGGACGCCCTTCAGCTCTATTCTCGCGTACAAACATGTGGCTGTCCGTTTTCCTTCCCCTCGTAGGCATCTTATTGTCTGTGTAAGATGCCTGTGTAACACATCAGCCCACACCCGAACCACTCGATTAAGGAGGACAGCCGACTCAGCGCATTGAGCCATGTAATTTTCACATCTAAATCTCCCACCAGCACAACCGGCATTTCATCGGTTGCGGCATGAAGCGTAGCTGTGAGTGCATGCCCCCCTTTTTACACCCGCAAACCGTGCACGCATAAATCGGCAACCGGTGGTGGCGGATACTTATGCGTGGGACACCGGCGAAAATGTCGCTCGGGAGGCCTTCCAAGCTGAAAAAGAAATATGGGCTCACGCCGGCGTTCCAACTGGGCAAGTTTCTCTTCAAGCGGGACGGATTCGCCGGCGCAGCTACTTGGCGAAGTGGAATTTGAGCGGAAACGGCGACGGCGGGTTTCGGTCGTTTTAGGGGGCAGCCCTTTGGCAGCCGTTACCTGGGCTTCGCGGGAGCGGCGTCTGTTTATGCCCGCGTAACCGACTGAGCGAACCCAGCAGTGACGAAAGAAAAAAAAATAGAGCGGAGCGTCTAGTGAAGGGTGAGCTGGAGTACACGTGCGGCTACGGCGTCATCTCTCTCACTGCCTTTCTCTCACACATGTCTCGTGCGACGCCACCACGTAGCGCGCTCCTCCTTACACTTTCCCAAGTTCCCTTCTCCGATTGTTTGGATTGGAGAAACGTTTATTGTGCCTGCAGTAAAGCGCGCACGCGCGCTTAGGACGTGGCCTACGTCGTCGTCTTGGCGGGTGCTCTGCGAGGATCATCGCTCGCCGTTGCCGGCTCGCGAGGTTCCTGCCTGGCAAGCGCCTCGATGACCTGCTGGACGGCCTGGAGTTGCGTTTCTTGGTGGTCACTCCGCATTGCTTCCTCAAGCTGAAGCGGTATACGTCCTGAATTTGCTTCGCTTGGATGTTTGGAGCAGTCCCAGAGCATGTGCTCGAATGTGGCCGTCTCCCTGCGGCACACTCTGCACTTGTCGTCGGGGTGTGATTCCGGGTACATCCGATGCAATAGCGCCGGGCTCGGAAGCGTCCTCGTTTGCAACTGCCTTTACAGCACGGCCCGTGACCTGCTCAGCCCTTTGCAGGGCGGCGGGAGAAGTCTACGGGCCAGCCGAAAGGCCTTGGTCAACTCGTTGTAGCTGGTGATTCGGTCTTTGGCGCTGAACCACAGCGGGAGAAAAAAACGCGAAGTTGTACGCTCTACGCATCCAGAAACACTGCAACGTGCACCACGGTGCTCGCTGGTTTCGCCGTGCTGATACGTTTGGATATGTTAAAGGGTGGACAAATGAAGGGATGTCTGTAGATCGTCCTTTTGGTCTTTTTCTAATTCCATAGCTGAAGGCAGTAAAAAAGAGCCGATCATTGTGCGTGTAGGAACTCGGCGTGGAATAATTTAGAACCACGTGGAGGGCCTTTTTTTATTGTTTTCACGCGGAAACACACTTCTAATAAAAGGCTGGTACGTTTGATGTCCCAAAGCTCTGCACATCGTATATTGCAGGCTGGCAGAGCAATTTAGACCACTTGGGAATCTTTTTCGTGCGTCGAAATCTCGGCACGTAGAAATTTTCATTTTTCGTCCACATCAGAAAAACGGCCTCTGGTGGTGGTAATCTAACCTGCATCCGTGTGGTCAGCAGCCAACGGCTCCACCACTGAGCAGCTTTGAGGGTCACACTTGTCAAGTGTTTAGATATATCAGGTGTGCGACCTTTGTTACTCTAATTATGCAATGCAACAAGTATGCACATTTTTGTTGTGCGCCTTCGCCTTTGCGCAATGCAGCAATATTGCGGTCCGATTCTATAACTACACAGTCGCAGCGATGGAAGGGCAAAAGTCGATGTTTCATATCGCCTGCAGGCTGGGGCATTTTCTCAAGACAAGGGTTGCAGCTTTAACCGAGATAACAAATGTTAAAGGCAGTTCACTAAAGTTGGAGACAGATGTAGCGCCTTTATTTGCGCTCATAAAACCGCCGTTGCAGGTAGTCCTTCCCCTCCGACCACGGCTACAGATATCCGCCCTACATGGGCGTCTGTAGAACTTTTTCCAGTGGGGGAAGGGGGGCACGGGGAGGGGGGGGGGTGCGTAAGGGTGGAGAACATACTTCTAACACCGTGGGGGGGAGCAACCACTGCGCGCGCCTAACTCGAGTTCTCAGTTATTGATTCCAGGGTCTTGACAAATTTAGCAACTTTTAAATACAGAGCATTTGTATAACGCACGATGTCACCCGTGCGTCGGCGTCCGCAGCAGCCAGCCTCCCCCTACACTATAAAAAGAAATAACAGTTACCGGCGCCTGGTTTCGATCCCACGACCCTGCGGGCGGAACGCAAGGTACATGGTGCTCTACCCACTGCGCCACAAAGCCGACACAGAATGAAAGGCTACGAACGCGCCTTATATCCTTGACTCATTCAAACTACGTCAAGAAGCTGCTGATACAACGCATTCACTACCTGTGGGCGGAACGCGAGGTACATGGTGCTCTTCCCACTGCGCCACAAAACCGACACATAATCAAAGGCTACGAACGCGCCTTATGTCCTTGACTCATTCAAACTACGTCGTCAGCGGCGTGCGTTGGTGACTCAGCGGCGTGCTAGCGGCGTGATAGCTGCGTGGTGTACACGTGATAGCACCAACCCCCCAAACACTAAACGTTAACGCAATACACCCACCCCCTATGCGACGCATTTACTCGAGTCCCCCTCGCGGGGAGATGGGCCCATTTTTTTAGCAGTGCATGGTGAACCTAAAAAAAAAAAAGGCCCGAAATGTCAAATGGGGCAGCTGTCCTCTTATGCCCACGCCGCCGTACCAAACAACGGCCCCCGGATCCCTGGAGCGGGACGTGGAGATTTCGTATGCACCTGCGAGCCACGTTGAGTACGAACGACCCAAGGTGCGCGATTAAGAGTAGAAAAAGAGTGTCTGGGTGCAAGGACGCTTATCTTGGTTTCCGTTATCGGCCCCGGCCGCTGCAAGAGGCCGCGTCGTCACGCGGTCGCACTGCCGCCAGCCACCGCCATGACCGGCGTGCTGCTGCAGCCGGAGCTGCTGTTCCACAAGCTCAGGTGTCGCGCGGCCACCACTCGGCATCCCCCTATGGTGAGCGACCACTTCTCGGCGTCGCCGCGCAGCCTTGTCGCGCCTTCGCGAATATCCTCGGCGGCACGCGGCGGTAATTTAATTGACGCGAGGAAAAGGGACTGCGATGACGGGCCCGGCCGCGATTCCGAGACCGCTCGTACGTCTTCAGTGAAGTTGCGCGTTATATTCTGATAAACCACCCTCGATTAGTATGACAGCAAATTGACAAACAGTGCGAGCAGCGGCAAAATTTTTAGAACAAATATTCTGCCTTGCGACCAAACATTTGCCGAGTGCATGCTATGGAAACAGTAAGGCCGCCAATTTTGACGAGTCTTTGAAGTGAAAGTGATGTTTGCTAGTCTTGTCTGCCTCCCGCGTATGAGAAATAGAGCTGCACTCTGCCGTGATGCGTAACCCGCCTGTGTAAAAATTTCAACCGCGTCACAGACCGTAATTACAAAAACAGGGAGCCGGCCTGTAAGCTGTGCTCTACATGTAATAACAGTGAATGTGATGCATGGTATAGCGTCGCATCGTTTCGCTATGCTATACCATGCGTTGCTATACCACCGCCCCAAATTTTTCTCTGAAGGCGGTCGCTTATTGCCAGATCCGAGCGAAAGTGAAACAACACGGCCGACTTATTTCCGCATGGCGTATCCGCGCACGGGGTCGGCCTTGTGCCCTTTCTTCACTCAGAAGAGCTGATAACTGGAGTACTTGGCGGCGTCGTGTCACTTGTTCCTTATAGCGATAGCTGACGATGTCGTGTGTGTGCAAAGTCCTGCGCATTGTATACCCATCTTTGGGGGAAGGGGGGAGGCTGGGGAGTAATTGGCTTGCATTGAACTCAGAACGCCAGCGCATTGAGAATCAGTTCTGCCTGACCCAGACCAAGACGCCTAGCCTTGGGCTGAACTAAATATCCGGCTTTTTACTGGTGACGCAGCGTTCATGAGTTTTTCAAGGAGACGCTGGACAAGCTCAGCGTGCAGGCGTTCTTGTCATTCGATGACTGCTTTGGGCCTGTTTCGTGTCTCCTGGCTCGGCTACTCATGTCAGGCCAGCGCACTGGCGCCTTCCGGCCAGTCATAGAAAACCACGCAGACCGAATTTCCCGAGCGTTATTCCGTCGCAGCTGATAGAGGCCCGAATAAGTGCCCGCCCACTTGGTCGAGCGAAAGAGGACTTTATGCGTCTCTTCCTCCGATATCCGTGTCCAGGGTGCCGATCTGTAGACAGCACTCACTGCGTTGAAGACGTTGTACCAGGAGGCGAGAGTCTGATTGCTTTCGTAAACATCAAGCCAGATGGCGGTAACTTTGGCAATCGCCGCATGAATTGATACGCGATTTCCTACTATGACGACAGCTGCGACTGACGCGAGTGAGAACGTATTGAATAATATAGAAATACCCGCAGTTTTGCTGCCGCCACTGTTGTGATGGCATTCCCAAAGCGAACGCCACCGCATCTCTGTGACGTCGCGCGAAGAAGTAGCCCTATAGAGCTATTCCTTCCTGCTGATTATACACAATCGGCCGGGCTTTCCGGAAGGTCAGAATTTTACGCGACAGAAAGGAATTACGCCTATTCTGACACGAATTCATTTATAGTAAACCCCCGTTATCACAAAATCATGGTATTCGGAGTCTCGCTTTATGCGAAGTGTTTGATGGTCCACACTGCAGTGCGTTGAAAGCAAACAATCTTCACTTTTAGCGAAGTATCACTTATTACGAAGCCAGTGTACCGCGGACTTCGTTGTAACGAAGGTCTGCTGTATGTGGTTGGGCAGCTCATCAGAAAAGAAAAAAAAGAAAAAAAATTACGCCCACCTCCCCTCGCGGGAACCCTGGTGTGATGGGACGCTGAAGGGGGTTCCATTGGCGTCGCATCAAGCAATCGTCGGGTACGGCAAGAGAGCAAGCGCAAGCGCAAGCGCGGACGACCGTCGACTGAGAGACCGGCCGGAGCGCGGCACTCCGCTTCTATGCGCAGTGCACCCGAAGGAGAGGAGACCGCGCAGAGAGAGAGAGTACTGCACATGCGCACAGTGCGCAGCCGCGCGCAGCGTGACCGCAGATGTTGGGAGAGAGTGTTCGCTATCGGAGAGAGGAGAGGAGGCGAGCGGAGGAGAGACGCAGCTGTGCGGACGACGGACACACGCAGGAGAGGGCCGCCGGCAAGAGATGCTCCTCAGCGTCGCATCTAAAAATCGGCCGCATATCTGCTTGCTTCGCTGCAGGTGTGGTCGAAGGACGATAATCTTCTGCCACCCCTTCCCACTAACACCCTCTCCCCGCTCTGCTCTCCCTTCACGCTCTTACTCCCCACCCTCGCAACTGCCATGATGCAAGCAATGGAGGTTTGTTGATTTCAATTCACTTTTCCCGCGTTCGCACAGCTCGCGCGCCAGCCGTTGGGGCAGCGCGAGTCGTTTTTAAAGACCATAGTCTTTCTTGGGCTACTTAAACCCATAAATTTTGGTCTGTCTGTATGGCTGCCCGTCTGTCTGTCTGTGACTCGATTCAGCCACCCGGCTAAAGCAAAACAATGCCTGTGCAGTAGTCTTATATAGTCAGCTAAATCTACCCGTCTATGTCCGGTGTAATGTTCATACTTGTCAACATCGTTGAAGAAGAACAAGGCATTACGCAAATATGAGACAACACATCAATACAGAAATGATATTTGCAGTGTTTCTTTATAAAAAAAATCAGACATGCTTGACTTTTGCGAAATTAAATACTTCATCAACTGCAGAAAAAAAATTCACTCCGCCGTCGCCTGCTGTCGCCCGCGCCACTATAGCTTCTGGCGGAATTATAAGGAATCAGTCAGCGACAGTTACGCAAGGTTCCACTAGATAGGTTCCACGTTCTGCTTGCAACGTACCTGGAGTAGGGAAACGCGGTTCTATAAACGTCGAAGTAGGGCGCATCGATTAACGCGCGTCTCCGCCATACGCCAGCGTTCGCATCGAGACACCCGGGTCGGAGCAGTGGAGCGCGGGAAATTTAAAATGATTTAAGCAAACCTTTGGCGTCTTTACCTTGGGAGGAGCGCGACGCAAGAGGAACAACATGAGAGGTGAGCGGTAAAGCGAAGGGAGGCATTTACTTCGCAAACGCCGATAAAGACTATCGTCTTTTTACAGCATTTGCAACGAAAGGAGCAGATACGCGGTCAATTTTTTATCTTGTTTCTGCTTGCCTGGGGCAGCTTAAACCGACAAGTTTGTTTCGCTGCTTGCTTTTGCCTCGCCTCTCTTCGACACTGTTTTTAACGCCATTTTTTTTTTCATTTGATATCGTAAAACCCAATACGAACGAGTATTCTTAATTAAACGAATGCATGGTATTCTCGATTGCCTCAAATACGCCCTAGTTTTCCTTTGCGCTGAACAATGTTGTCATGTATTTGCATGCATTAGCATCACAGCGTTAGTAGTTTGGAACGGGCTTATCCATATACTTCGTATTAAAGCAGTCTCTAACCTGTCTTTTTTTTTTTTTTTGCCGGGCGGTTGAATCGAGTGGCAGCTAAGGGGTTGTGCTGCTGAGCACGAGGACGCGGGTTCGATTCCCGGCTGCGGTGGCCACTTTTCTGATGGAGGCGAAAAGCAGAAACGCCCGCGTGTACGAGATTTCGGCGCACGTTTAAAGATCCCCAGGTGGTCAAAATTAATCCGGAGCCCTCCACTACGGCGCACCTCATCGCCTGCGTTGCGTCGGCGCGTTAAACCCTACAATCAAATCAAATCGAGTGACAGACAGACAGACCAAAATTTTCGTGTTTAGATAACCCAAGAAAGACTATCGCTTTTTAAAATAAGAACAATCGACTTCTCGCCGTCAATGCGCGAAGAAATTGCAGCACCACCTAAATCGCGTTCCCAAAATGGAAAAGGAGAACATTAACAAACGGAAGAACACAAAATAACAAAAACTAAAGTCCAAAGCAAAAAAATTATTCAAATTAAAAATAAAGAAACGTTGGGATGCATGCCGTGCTTTACATAACCTGCCTATTGTTCCTATCATTGGCATAGCCAGAAATATTTTTCGGGGCTGGAAAAAACAAAAATATAGAAAGAAAGACTGAGCCAAAACAATGCCTTAGTCATCTTTTTGGTTTAATAAATGGACAGCCACCTTGTTTTTTTTTTTTTTTTTTTTCATATTGCGGTATCGGTACGCGTGTAAATAGCATGGACAAAAAAAAAGGCTGTAAAAAGGGAGGAGGGAAAAGCCGGCCCTCAGTAAATTTAGGGGGGTGTTCTGACAACAAAACAGCCCCCCTCCCCCTCTCGCGGCTATTTTTTCCCCTTCTAACAGGATGGGGCAGCCGCAATATGCAGCTGGTTGAGGCGGCTTGACGAGGCGATCTGCCCCGGTTTCTGACAGCAGCAACAACACTCGTGTACACAATGGGAGATACCTTAACATTTGAAACGAATGGAAAAAGCACTCGCCAGACTTCATGCGACATCACATTGCACCTTCTCAGCCTTATAAAGTATACATATAAAGAAAAACAAATCAATCATAAAAACTAACATTTTGAGACATACATCAGTACTTACAATTTCAATATTCACAGAAGAACACGCACATACACACTTATCCACAACTTATGCAAACTTGTATATGCACAACTAAATTTCTGTTTCAATGCAAGTACATAAAATAATTTAAATAATCATTGTGGGCTCCAGTATCCGCAATAACATTCGAAAGCCAAATACAAATTAGCAATAAAAACGTCATATCATGGACTGTGACGGTAACAGCGCAAACTCACGTAAAATAGTAAGCTACAGAGCATAGCACAGGTTATTTTCTAATATGAACTTTTTTATTTGTTTCTTAAAGAGGCCGGGAGGGCAAGCAAAATTGATTATTCCTGTAGTTTTATTAATTATGCTGACGCTCTGAAACAAGAAGGTTTGTCTGCCGTAGTTGGTTCTCGCTTTTGGCGCGTGCCTATTTATGCGCCGGAATGAGTACTGCGCAGCTGATGCAGGGTCTGTTGTAAAGGCCAACTTATCATTATACATAATTTGTTGTATTGATTGATTGTATACGGTTCATCGCGCCGACGCAACGTAGGCGATGAGGCGCGCCGTAGTGGATGGCTCCGGATTAATTTCGACCACCTGGGGATCTTTGACGTGCGCCGAAATCTCGAACACACGGGCGTTTTTGCTTTTCGCTTCCATCAGAAAAGCGGCCGCCGTGGACGGGAATCGAACCCGCGACCTCGTGCTCAGCAGCACAAACATAATTTGTAGTAGTTTTAGAGAATATACCTGATCGGCTCAAGCATACTATATTTCAAGAAGAGCTAGTGGTTCTGTTTTAAGTTGATCATAGGACCTTTGTAATTTATATAGATTCGAATAATTTTTTTTCTCCACTTTAATTAGACTCGTATAGTTTTGAGCACTTGTTGTGCCCCTGACTACCGCCCGATAGCATGGTTTAGAATACAACAGTATTATAAAGTTGCATTTTCAACCAAGTAGGAATAAGGTGTGCAATTTTGTGCATTATTTCAACGGTTTCAGATACTTCACTACAAAGTTGGTTTACGTGTGTATTCCATTTTAAATCATCTTGAAACCATACACCTAAAAATTTTGCTGCTTAACCTTACTGATTATACATTCTTCAAATTTAACCGTAAGCGGCCTTTCTATTAATCTATTGATGAGGTAGAATATAACGTACGTGGTTTTAGAAGCATTTAGTTGTAGTTGGTTTTGCCTTAACCAGAGTGAGAGCGAATTCAAGTACCTGTTAACTTTACCTTCAAGGCCGTCTATTCTTCTTGACGTAAAAAATACATTTGTATTGTCCGCGTATACATTTAGTTCCGGGGAGTCTGGTACGTTTACAATGTCGTTCACATTGATCAAAAATAGCAGTGAACCTAATTTTGATTCCTGTGGAATGCCTTGTTGAGAGGTTAGGGTTGTATAAGAGCTAGATCCGATCTGAAAAACTGCCGTGTATACATTCCAAAAAACTGTCAATCAAGTCGATCACAGTTCCGCGTATCCCATATTTGTGTAGTTTGCTGATTAAGATTTTGGGATTCATCGAATCAGAAGCCTTTCTATTATTCCTATTGTTCTTCATGTAACCTGGAAAATAAACTGGTAAACTGTATCACAGAACGGAGAAAGTTACTGATAAACGCAGAATTGTGAAAGTGTCGAGAACAGAGGAGCTAATTCATTTCACGGAGTTGACAAAATTGGTTAACAGAAGCAAGATTGGGGGCAAGATAAGATACAATTATCTTTCAACCAGGATATATAGTCTGGAGCGATACGCCCGGATGCAGGGTTAGATAACGTGGGCGGCGGGGCACCGCTAACTAAACATAACTAAAGCACAAATTGCGCATGCTCAAGGGTGCACAAAAACATTTAAACTAGACTACGTTTCCTTAAGGCGGGATTGCGCCTGTATATAATTCAAAGAAATAAACTTCAAAACCCGACTCCCCCCCCCCTTAAAGATTTTTTGACCATTAGTGAGTGAAAGAAACTGCCTCAAGATGTTGTCACTATGTTGACACCGTCAAGATGTTGAGACGTTGTCAAGATGTTGGCACGTGTCGTTAATTCGACCACCGTTAATTCATATTTTCAGTTAATTCTGGCGCGGCGTCTGGTCCCGTCCAAATTCTGCATTGTTCTATGGCTGAAACCTCTCACTAATTCAGACAGATTCGGCCGCGATTCAGTTAATTTGAACTCCTCACCGAGTTCAGGTGGGAAAATAGCGGCGCATTCCACGGCCGCGCTCCAGCTAATTCGTATTCGCAGCAGAAATCAAAGGCGCACCCAGAAAACGTGGTGATCGGGACGGGATACTAACGAGCTTGTAAAAATCTGCGTTGAGCGTCCTAGAGGAAATGTGCACGGTTTCGCCGGACGGTGTGCGCGAATTGAACCACCTCCAGGGAGTTCGCAAAATAGTGATTTCCTCGCATATCACCAAGCAAACGACAGATCACTGACATCTAAAAAAGGATAAAGGTTTGGTGATGTTGAAAGCATTGTTCAGTTATTATGCCACACTCGCGATAATTCGGGCATTCTCTCCTGTCCCGCGAAATCCGAATTAACGGGTTTTTACTGTATGAGTGATGACGTGCGTGCGTCATCATTGCATATGTTTTCTTCTCTGTGACTTGTGTTGGTTGTAAACGTGACTGGGCTTTTTATGTTCAGTAACATTGGTGTGCTTAAACATTTTCTTACCCCGTGTGTTGTGTGGTACAGGTGCAGGTACAAGTACTGTACAGGTAATTGGCGTTTTGAGGGGCAAATCTAAACAAATGATGAATAAGTCAGATGACAGCTAAGCATTCTTGCGAACTTGATAATGCGAGAACATTAATGTCTAATTGAATGCTGCTTAGTGCCCAACTGAGCGCTGCAGGGTGCTCTGCGGTGCGCACAGCGCCTCTGGCGCGCTGGTGACTGCTGAGCCGCCGGGCGAGAGCAGCAGAAGTGGCCGGAATGCTAGGCTAGCCCGGCGCGTGCTGGAATCTGGAGATGTAATCGAGAAGGGCGCTTTACCACGTGGCTCTGCGCGTGCTCGCGTGCTCCTTTCGTTTCGGTTTATTTCTGAGGCACGCACTCCGAAGCTACATGAGGCGTCGCAGCTAACTATCCTATTGAGCGATCGAGACGTCGGCATTGTCCGTAGCAGCAAAACGGTACCTAAAGTTTTCGCTCAATAGGAAATTTAATGCTCTCTAGGGGGCCGACACAGCCACACGCGCTTCGTTTCGGCTCCCGCTTCTCGCTTCGCCACCCGCGGACGGGCACCTCCTGCCCACCTGATTTCACCACCAATCGAACCGGTACGATGCACGGATTCTCCTAATACCACTTTCGTCGTGATCCACCCAACAGGCGAGTAACCCTGTCTATTGTAAAATTCACGACCGCCAACGGAGGGTTAACCCTAACGCCACAGCAAGGAACAGCAGCTTCAGCTGCTCAGCTGCAGGGAACTGCCTTCAGCTGCCGGCTGCATCCCACGTGCGGAGCTCGTGACATCTCTACCATGGATTGCGGCGACGAGGAACGTGCAGCGCTCACAGAGTACAGCGAGCATTCTTCTCTACCGGCAAACCCTTGGATACAAGTTATCAGCAAGCGATCGCAATGCAATGCCTCCAAACAACTGAAGACGGACCAGAAAGCCCCCCCCCCTACGCAAGCGTCAAGACTTCCTACTCCGCGTATACCGGCCGACCAGTTCGTCGCTGTAATACGACCGACCGGCAACGTGTGCGTCAAAAACTGGGCCACATCTGAAATCACCAACAGCCTTCTCACCACCAATGGCTTCGGTCGCGCAGAATTCATACGCCAGGTAACTATCATAAATCAAGACACGACAAACCTGGTAGTAATCGGATCCAAGAACATCGATCTTATCGACCGCATATCCCGAATCGCGGACTTGACCATCCTCTCCACCACATACCAAGTTCGTGCCTACATGAAGCCTCCCCCGGGCACCTCGCGAGGCGTTATCAATGGCGTCTCGGAGGAAATTGACCTGCCGACTCTACATGAACTCCTCGCCCCCAATGAACCCTACCTGGTCCACGCCCGCTTTATGGGACAGACGAGGTCGGTTCTACTAACATTTGACGGCTATCGTGTCCCATACTACGTCAAACTCGGATGTGAGCTCGTCAGGTGCCATCCTTATCGCCGGATGACGCAAGTCTGTACCAACTGTGGAGACACTGGACACCGAAGAGATGTGTGCCCCTCACCCCCTCAGACCATCTGTGGACAATGTGCAACTGTGGACCCCTCTGCTACTCACCATTGTGTACCGAAATGCAAACTATGCGACGGTCCCCATCCAACTGCTAACAAGGACTGTCCACAACGTTCACGCCCCCCCATCAGACCCCCGACTCGCACTTCTGATCAGACTTCCACAAAATACTCGCCCAATTCGACTCTGCCACTGGACAAGGACAACTTCCCGGCTCTACCCAAGACCAACCAGCCAACGCCCCACCACCAGGTGAGCTGGTCAGCTGTTCTTGCCTCCTCTTCCACTGCTCCACCCTTTCCCCCCCATGACAACCCCTCCCCTCCCACCAACCGCCAATCACAGACAACACAACTGACACTCGAATATGTCTACGCACAGCACATGGAACTCCTGCAGCGGCACAACCGCCTTGCCGAACAGGTTTCTGCCCTCGAAACACACCTCGTGACTGAGATTGACCTCAAGTTAAAGGCCGCGGTGACCACACTTACCAACATCATACACCAAGCAGTAGCCCCTATACACGCCACATTATCCGTACCCAACGAAGAACACGCCACATTATCCGTAGCCAACGAAGAACAAGAATCCATGGATGCACAGCCTGTTCCGCACCAACAACCCGAGTCCTCTCCTGCCACACCGATCATCAAAAAAGCCAAGCTCGTATTTCCACCCTCACACACAATACAACAAACACACACTTCCCAGGACACTAGGACAACACCTGGACCATGAAGACACAACCCACCGTCCCGCTGCACATCCTTCAATGGAATTGCCGATCTTTCACAAGCAAGAAACATCAACTAGATCTGTTCCTCGCATCTGATCCTGCAGACGTAGTCGCCCTTCAAGAAACGAATGTCCCGCAACCTAAACTGATTGGCTACCAAACGTTCACAACTGACCCGTACCACCGGACGGCTACTTTTGTACAAGCTCATCTCCCGGTGTTAACTCACATCATTGCCTCTGATACCCCCAACACGTTTGTAGAAATCCTGCCGACAACAACAAATTCAACATCACTCTTCATTCTCAACGTGTATAGCCCACCTACCCACCAACTCAACGATGTCAACACCCTCATCCAAAAAGCTATTACAGTAGCAAGAGACGCCCCCTTCGTATTACTTGGTGACTTCAACGCTCCACATATGGGATGGGGATACCACCAAAACTCCAAGAAAGGCACGCGCCTACAGAAAGCCATCCATGATCATAGACTTCGTCTCCAAAACGACCTTACTCAACCTACCCGCATCGGAAATAGCGTAACGCGTGACACTATTCCGGACCTCACCCTTACGAAGAACTGCCCGCTAATACAGTGGACGTGCCAAGCCAATCGCTTAGGCAGTGATCATGCCATTATCTCCATCAGACTAACTTACCAAACTAATCCAATACGAATCGGGCAAGCTCGAATCACCGACTGGCAAAAATTCCGCGAAGATAACGCCCCTCTCCCTTCCCCGCAAGACAATTTCGCCGCATGGATTGATGCACTCGAACAACGGCTGCGGAAGCACACAACAACGATAATATTGAGGACGGAACACCCTGTAGCAGACCCACATCTCCTCCACATTTGGGAAGCCAGACAGAGCCTTACTCGGCGGTGGCGTAAACAAAAGCACAATAAACACTTAAAGCAACGTATTGCTGTCTTAAACCAACAAGCCCAAGATTACTCCAAAATTTTACAGAAACAAAACTGGGCATCTTTCTGCAACCAGCTTCAAGGTACGCTAAGCACGAAGAAAACATGGCACATACTGCGCTCTCTCATCGACAAAGAACAGACGCGCACCGTTACTTCAAACCAAATTCACCGCCTAGTACAAACCTCAGACTTATCACCTGAGGAACTCCTTCAATCAGTTCGACGGAAGATCTTTGGCCACGAATCCCAATACCCCCCATCAAATGATTCCAAGCGATATACTGGAAACGACAATGCAGAGCTAGACTCCCCGTTCACCATGGAAGAACTCCATCAGGTGCTACAAATTTTAAAACGCAACAGTGCCCCTGGACACGATCGAATAACTAACCGACTACTCCGCAATCTCGACGATGAAACCATACAAGCCCTTCTTGACCTTTTCAATCAACATTGGGAAACCGGAACTCTACCTGAACAGTGGAAAAGATCGGATATCATCCTCATACCGAAACCCCAAAAATCCCTAGGACTCAACAATCTCCGACCTATCTCTCTTACGTCTTGTGTTGGCAAAATTTTTGAGCACTTGGTTCATATACGTCTAACCACGCATCTTGAAACAACCGGACAGTATCCCAACACTATGTTTGGCTTTCGTACTGGACTATCCACTCAAGACGTGCTGCTACAACTCAAAGAGCAAGTAATCCAAACCCTTAGCCGCAGCCATCCCAAAATGATCATGACTCTCGATGTGCAGGGGGCATTCGATAACGTTTACCATTCTGCAACTCTGGACAATCTTGCCACTACACACTGCGGCCATCGAACCTTCAACTACGTCAAGGCTTTCCTCCACAACTGAACGGCCACACTTCGACTCGGCCCGCACTCGACCCCCCTTTTTAACATGCCTGCGTGCGGCACACCCCAAGGCTCCGTGATTTCACCCCTCCTCTTTAATATTGCTTTACTTCATCTACCCGTAGAGCTCGACCACATCCCGGACCTTCACCATGCTTTCTATGCCGACGACATCACGTTGTGGACAACTCAAGGGTCAGTCGGAGCCCAACAAGACACCCTACAGCAAGCCATAAACACCATCAATACGTATCTCATACCACGAGGGCTTCGCTGTCAAGCCGAGAAGTCTGCAGTGCTGATGCTTCGCTCGCGCACACGAGGTAGACCTCCTGAACCCCCAATGAATCCTAATCTGAAAATCCAAAACACCTCTATCCCCCAAGTGCCTACTCTACGTATTCTCGGCGTTCCTTTCCATCACGATGGCTCTGGTGCCGCCCTTATCCCTCAACTGAACAAAACATGCGCCCAGCTTACCCATCTGATAAAACGTGTAAGCCACCAACATGCAGGGCTAAGGGAGAATGAATCCTGCAAGCTCATACAAGCTTTGCTACTTAGCCGCATCACCTATGGGACGCCGTATGTTGCACTCAAACCCGCCGAATTGAGAAAACTTGATATATTAGTACGAAAAGCCTACAAAACGGCCCTTCATCTGCCCACCTTTACGCCCACAAAAAAACTCCTCGAATTGGGTACTCACAATACTATTTCGGAGCTTCTTGAAGCACAACGCACGACCCAAATCTATCGCCTTCAACTTACTTCAACAGGACGACACCTGCTCGGTCTTCTGGGACATGACACCCCAAGAGCTCAGGATACGCCCAATCCGATCCCCATTTCTTTGCGTCAACGTATTCACATCGCTCCTATCCCGAGGCACAGGCACCCAAGTCATAACAGGGGCAGAAGAATAGCTCGTGTCCGAATGCTACAAAGAAGACTGGACAGGGATCCACTGAAGCAATTCTCACCCACTACAGGCACCTCCGCTACAAATATCCTCCGCCGCACCCCTCCCTCACGCACGCCCAAGCATACACCTGGCGACGCCTACAAACAGATACCTATTACAACTGTACACGACTCCACCACATTGCTCCTACGCTCTACCCGAAAACCTGTCAACCATGTAATACCCCACTAGACACTTTCCATCTTGTCATTGAATGCCCGCACTCTCCACCCCTCCCTCCCCGCCTGACCCCCACCCCTTCCCGTGAGCAGTGGGAGAGGTTGCTGACCAGCTCCGACCGTGAAGATCAAGCTATGCTGGTCGACCGGGCTGTGACGGCGGCGTCCTCTCGCGGCCTCCTGGACATAGGAGGCTGACCACACCCCCTTCCCCCAACCCTTTGCTCTATAATAAACGTTTGTTCATCATCATCATCGCATTAAAAGGTTGCATGTATGGGACGTCGCATCCACGCGTGTGCGAGGGCTATTGGAAAGGGCCGTCATATTGTTTTCATTTGAAGGTAGCCCCCTGTGTCGATGCATCATATTCGCAACACACTGTCGCTAAAAGCCGAATACTGTTTGAAAACCCCGACGCCGAAATGATATCGGAATTGAAAGCGTGAAAGCCAGCTGACACTGGCCCTCACGCGCCAATGGCCGTCGAAGCTTTTCTGAACGCGCTTTGTGGAGCAACTGCTGCTTAATGCAGTGCGCGTATATCCTAAGCGTCGATTTGGCCCGCTCCCCTGTGCCCTGCTTCCGTTATCCTTCGGGTGCGGGCCAGAGGCCGAAAGCGGAGTTTTCCACGTGGAAGCCGAACGACTGGGAATGCCCAGAGGTTACGACGGCAGCCGAGGACGAGGAGCCCAATGAGGCCGAGATATATACTTCGCGCTTTCAGCCTCGTTCTGCGCTCCGTGAAGGAGTCACCGTCAAAACAGCCAGCTCACGTCCGAAACTCAGGTGACTCAGGGCGGAACGGGGAAGGCAGCCGTTTCCACGATGCCACCAGCAGCTACTCTCAGTGGTCTGCTTGGTGGTCCAGAACTTTCATCACCTCCTTGTTTACCGCGAAGCGTATTTACAGCTTCGTGGGCTAAATGCAGCCTCTCAATAAGAGGGGCAAAACTACTGCGACAAAAGTGTGAGCGGGCGTCGCAAACTGCGGACGCTTTGATTGCGGCACAGCTTTTTCGCTCACCTTGTTTGCGCTGATGTAACGCTAATTATTGTGGTAATTTTCTGCTTAAGAATTTGCCCTGCGTATGTTCCCGACCGAGCTGACGCCTTTTTTTATTTTAATGCATAAAAGGCCTCATAACGCCTACCACGATGCAAGGAGATCAATTAAGCCAGCACCCATAGAAAATGGAGCATCTTGTGATCCCTGCGTGTGCGCACGCATGTGACCATGCACTGAGCTCCAAATCTCGTTTATACCTGCATAGCTTCTTCCGTTTTCAGCTACCTTCCTCCTCGCCTCCACCCCTTCCTCCCGTCGCCTCCGTGTGTGCTCATCCGCGTACGCAGACCCCATCTGGTCCCGCTATATATGCTGCAGGGATGAGCATGAGCGGATGAGTTCCTTTTACCTTTGACAGATGTGCAAGCTTGACCATAGCAGCAGAGTAGTTGTTTTGCTCAATGTGTCTATATATATATATATTGTGGTAATCCGGCAATAGTGGCGGTGGACAATCATGCGCGATGGACATGTTCCGGCGGAGTATGAAGATGTGGCGCGAGACGAGCTAGGATAGAACATGGCGAACTCGGCTGGGCTACGTGTGTGCAGCCGGATCGGCTGAGCAGTGGACCTTGGCGGAGCGGGACCTCCAGTAAAGGTGTGATCGAGGGGGCTCAGTGTCTTTCTGGGGAACCGCGGCCGGGTGCAAGAACCCCGGTACCACATTTGGCGCCCTGAACGTGGGGCCGGCCGTGGTTCCTGGGAAGGGCATTGTGGTCTTCTTCCTTGTTTTGGTGTTCCGCGGTGGGCATTTTGCGGTGCGAATTACGTTGGCGTTTTTGAGTGGCTCTCGGGATTTTTCGGTAGCCCTCCTCGTGATTTGAGGCGCCTTTGTAGTGGCTTGTGTTGTTTATAACCATTTTTTCTTCCCGTGTTCGCTTCGCGGCGCGCGAGAGCATTTCTTCCCAGGGACATGCCTGGCCGTGGAGCTTCTACCCGTCGGCGCTCCTTGGTTGCTCCGCGTGAGCCCGCAAGGGATGCGGACGCCACTGGGCTCGTCGTCGTGCTCCGCCCGATCATGGACCTCTGCGAGAACCTCACGAACCGGCTGGCGGGTCTCGGGCTAGAAGGCGGTGGGTCCGAGCATGGGCCTTCGTTCCAGCCGAGCATTGCGGTGCCACGGTTCACGGGCTACGATGACCCCAAGACCGTGGCGGACTTCCTGAGCGATCTCAATGTTTACAAGACGGCGTCGGGTGCTTCGGACGAGTTCGTGTTGACCCGTGTCCTGCCGGTTGCCCTGGAGGCATCGGCTGGTCGTTGGTGGCGCCTCCAGACCCCGTTCGCGTCCTGGGCTGACTTCGAGGCACGCTTCCGCGAGGAGTTCTTGCCTCCCGACTACGACTACCGCATCCGCCGTGAGCTGGAGGCACGTACGCAGCACCCGCGCGAAGGCTTGCTCGAATACATTCGAGCTATCCAGGAGCTCTTCAAGGGAGCTATCCCGGGTGCGTCTGACGCGGAAATGGTAAAGCACGTCTTGCGGCGTTGCCATCCGCGCTTCCGACCTTTCCTGCACGGTCGTGATTACTCCAGTTTGGAGGAGATGGCGCGATCAGCTCGAGCAATCGAGGACGCTCTGATATCAGAGCTGAGTTATCTACCCCCTCCGCCAGTAGGGGAGGCACTTGAGCCAGCTTGCGCATGGAGAGACACCTATGAGACTTCGCCACAGCGAAGTCCACAGCCGCGTACGGCAGCGGCGGGCTTGAATTCCCCCCGCGCACGAGGTCCTTCTGCCCTTGGCGACAGGCAGTTGGAGCGTGGAAGACCACTAGATGGTGCAGCCCACGGCGGGAACTCTCCGCAGCGGTTAGAGCCAGGGTTCCTTCGTTGGGAAAACAGGCCCTCTTTACTGGCAGGCTCACAGCTCCCCGACCCGAGTCTCTCCCTTGGGGGTCGGCAACGAAATCCTCTGAACTCCAGAGGTCCTTCTCGTCCGGTCGTCGAGACGGGAGGGTCGCGGGGCTACGTGCCCAACGGAAATCAAGCTGGCGGCTGTTACCAATGTGGACAGCCAGGACACGTCCGTCGTGAGTGTCCCCGTGTGATGGCTGGTCGCCGAAATACAAATAGCCATCGAGATGAAGGAATGCAGCCCGAGGCAATGATGGTGACTAACCCATCGCTGAGTGGCCCAGAATTGGCTGGTGGCGAGGACTGGTGCTTTTTACCCACTGCTTGCCGTGTTGAAGCACGCACACAGCCCATAGCACCACATGTTTCTGTTCACGTTCTTGGAACGGATGTTTCTGCATTGGTTGATACCGGCGGCAGTTTGTCGCTCATTGGTGATACCGTCTTTGAACTTTGCCGAGCACGTGGTGTTAAGTTGCGCAAATGCAGCACCCGGTTGCAAGTGGCCAATGGTGCTGTGGTTGAAGCGCGTGGGGCTGTGCGCTTGCACATTTCTTACGCAAGCAGAAGGTGTCGGCAGCGCTTTACGTACTGCCCTGGCTTGGCGGTACCCATGATTTGGGCCGGGATTTCATTATTCGCGAGGGCCTACTGCTTGACTTGGCGGGAGGTGGTTACAGATTGGGCAATGACGCAGAATTGATACCTTTTCTGGCGTCAACGCATATCTGTACCGTGCCAAGGTCAGCCGCATTCGCAACGAAATCCGTGTTGCCTGAGCGAATCAGGCAGTTGCTTGAGGAGTGTCCTTGCAGTGACTATGAGAGGGAGCAGCTCGCCTATGTGCTGGAGCCGTTTGCTGAAATGTTCACGGAGGCCCCTGGGCGGACAACCGTCCTTCAACATCGCATTGACACGGGAGACGCCCCTCCTTGGAGCTGCAATCCACGGCCGCTCAGCATCCAGAAGAAGGCGAAACTGGATGTCGCCCTTGACGAGATGCTGAACACGGGGGTTGTGCGGCCGTCGCAGAGTGCCCATGCATCTCCAGTCGTGTTGGCGCCAAAAAAAGACGGCAGTGTGCGTCTCTGCGTGGACTACCGTCGTCTCAACGACGTAACTGTAAGAGACGCATATCCTTTTCCTGCCGTAGAATCCATCATTTCCTCGCTTGGTGGTGCCCGCGTGTTTACCACTCTAGATTGCTCACGCGGCTTTTTGCAAATTGAAATGCACCCTGATGATATTCCTAAAACAGCTTTCACATGCTACAGGGGTCTTTTCGAGTTTGTGCGCATGCCGTTTGGGCTGAAGAACTCCCCGAGCTCGTTTCAAAGATTAATGGACATCGTTCTTGACGATGTACGTTATAAGTACGCAATGGCCTATATGGATGACGTCGTCGTCTTTTCGCGCACCTTTGAGGAGCATCTCGTGCATCTCAGAGACGTGCTCGCCCGCATGAAACGCGCCGGCCTCACCATCAATCCCAAAAAGGTTCAACTCGCGTCAAGCAAGGTTGACTTGCTCGGCTTTGTCGTGGACAACGGAGAGCTTCGTCCTAACGATGCCAAACTGAAAGCAATTACAGAGTATCCGTGCCCGCGTGACGTTAAGAGCTTGCAGCGCTTCTTGGGCATGATAGCTTTTTACCGTAGCTTCATCCCTCATTGTGCGGAGCTGTCACGTCCGCTAAACCAGCTACTACGGAAAGGCGTGAAATGGCAATGGGAGGAGGCTGAACAGCACGCTTTTGAAGCACTGTCTCGCGCAATCGCGGAAATAGCGGGGTTAAGGATACCGGACCTTAACAAACAATTTGTCTTGCAGACCGATGCTAGCGACTATGGACTGGGCGCAGTGCTGATGCAGGAGTTTGAGGGCGTTCTCCGTCCGGTCGCATTTGCCAGCCATACGCTCACTCCGGCTGAGCGCAATTACACGGTCACAGAACGTGAGTGTCTAGCAATTGTGTTTGCACTAAAGAAATTTGACATGTATCTTGACGGTGCCTCTTTCACCATTCAGACAGACCACATGGCATTAACGTGGCTGCAGCGTTTGCAGAACCCTGCTGGTCGTCTTGCGCGCTGGGTGCTTGCGCTTCAGCGCTACGATTTTACTATCCAGCACAGGAAGGGTTCGCAGAACCAAGTCGCTGACGCGCTATCGCGCGCGCCCCTGCCGCCATCTTCGGACGCGGAAGTGCCGGCGCTGGTGGCTGCAGTGGATGCTGACGCACGCTGGGGTACGCTGGTGAGCAGGGCAGATCTTCTCGCGGCGCAACGTGCCGACGGACTCTGCCGTAAGATCATTGAGCACGTCGGGGCACAGGGCGCAGCTCCCACCAGCAACAGCGGTGAGTTTGATACATATGTGTTGGCGGAAGACGGTCTCCTGCTACGGTATATCCCGCAGGAAGATGACAAAGCTAATTCCCCCATTCCGCGCTGTTGTACCGCGTAAGCTTCGGAGGGCTTTTCATCCGTTACTTTCATGATTCAGCACTGGCTGGACACAGCTCTGGCAGCAAAACGTATGAGAAGTTATGTCGGACTGACACGTGGCCGGGAATGAGGCAGGATGTGCTGCGGTACGCCAGGAGCTGTCACGTGTGTCAGACAGCGAAACCCCGCGTCGGTTGCCCGCCCGGATTGATGCAGTCTGTTGAGAGTAAGAGCCCCTGGCAAATTGTTGCTTGCGATATCATGGGCCCTTACCCCCGCAGCCCGCGTGGGAATTGTTATTTGTTTGTGGTGACGGACCATTTCACGAAGTGGGTAGAGCTGTTCCCGCTACGTACCGTCAATAGACCGAATGTATGGAGGTGCCTAATGGAAGTGTTTTCGCGCTTTGGGTTCCCCGCACAGCTCATAACGGATAATGCTACGTATTTTACGAGCAAATTGTTTGAGGACAACTGCCGAGCTGTAGGCGTGAAACACAAACGTACGGACCACCTATCACCCTCAGACAAACATAACTGAGCGTGTGAATCGCAACCTCAAGGCGATGCTAATTGCTCATACGGAGCAACACAAGGATTGGGATGCTAAGCTGCCTGAGATTGCATTTGCCACCCGCACCACGGTGAATCGCTCAACCGGGTTTACGCCGGCTTATTTGAACTACGGTCGGGAAATGCCATTTCCTCTTGACAGGACACTTCCAGAAACGGAGGCGGGTTCTGGTCTGTCGCCCCATGCTGTGGCCGTCCGCCAGCGCCTGCGCGACGCGATACAGGCTGCCCGGGAGCAGCTTGACGTTGCTCGTCTCCAGCAGGCGGAGCAGTACAACCGGTGTCGTCGAGATGTTCAGTTTGCGGTTGGCGACATGGTTCTCCCGGCGCACTCATCCACTGAGCGATGCCTCACGCAAGTTTGCCGCGTCGCTAGCCCCTAAATGGGAGGGCCCTTTACCGTAAGCGAGAAGCTGTCTTCCATAACGTATCTTTTACGCCACAGCAGTACAGGTGAACATGCAGGCCCGGTTAATATAGCAGACCTTAAACAGTACCACGTGGACTGATCTGCTTTTGGCCGCAACGCCTCTTGTTTCTCAATGGCGTCTGCGCACCCGTCATGTTAACTTTCTATGGGATGTATCTAGAGTATCCTTTTTAGGCATTTTTTTTTGTTTCGGATTACCTATTCTTGGTCCTGAATTGATGATT